>JAPVLO010001703.1:0-59537 GCA_027257055.1 Cephalopachus bancanus | reverse complement strand
TCTATTCAGGGTATGAAAAGTCAGAAATCAGTAAAATTTTCACACTTGATTTTTCTTCTGCGGACAATGATGCCTTAGGACTAGATATCAAGAATTTATGGAGCATGTTACAGTGTTTTACATCTTGTCCTGATTTGTTTGTTGCCACAATATGCTACCTCTCTTGGGGTTTTTTATAATTCACAGTAACTGATCTATTTGCCATTTGGATGTAGCTAGAGGACAATATTTCTTTCTTGTAAAGGTCCACTAATTTGGATTAAACTTGTTTTTAATATTTTGGTTAATGATGTTTTTCTTTGTTATGGACCAGCTAACCATGTAAAGAAGCATATATAAATAAAAGTATGTGCAAATAAAGTGAAATTTCAGAGAATGGGTCTAAAGCAAGAAATATATCATCTTTCTCATAAGACACGGCAATTACCTTTACATATAAATGATACTACTTTTATACTTCTCTATTAATAATTTTATATTAGGAGAGGGCCAGAAAGATGAAAGCAAAGTACAAAGTAGCTAATAAACTTTTTTAAAGGAAATATTTTATGTTGCTTCAGAAATCTTGGAATAAGCTATTAAGAAGACAAAGGCAGAAAGACCACTTCTTTTTCCAGAAAAGAATGTTATTTTTAGTCCATGTATTTTAGAAACATGGAGTGTCAGGGATATCTATCTTAAATAGAGGGAGAAAGGACAAGTAGGGAATTAGATTTCCAGGTTTCATCTAACTAAAGATGAAGTTATTTTGTCACTTGATAACAGAAAGTAATATCTGTCTATCTGTCATCTATCTATTTACCTATCTTTCATCTATCTACCTAATCTATCTATCCAGTTGTCTACTTATCTTTCCATTCATCCATTTATGTAAGAGAGGACAAACCTCCAGTCAAAATGGTGGTAAAGCAAAGAGACACTTAGAATAGTAATTGTTTTTTTTTTTTAAAGGAGGAATTTTTGAAAGGACAGAAAAGCTCCCACAGTAGGAGGGGACCCCAATGAGTTGCCTGATTTTTTTAAGCTATCTGAGAAAAAAAAAGTTCAACAGTTGTCCCAGAATTGGGAGGAAAAAAGAAACTGGACCAAACACATTGGAATTACATTACTTTCAGATGAAACATATTGCATGGTCTTAAAAATGAAAGAAAGCCGCATATTATAATTAAAATAAATAAAACAGACTTCCACTTCCAGGAAGGTGGCGTAGAGACATTTTTTCCATATTTATCCCACTAAGTACAATTAAAAACCTTGCATGAGTAATGAATATTATAGAAATTGAATAGTGTTGGGAATTTCATTCCAGCAAGGTAGGAAGAATATCCCTGCTGTGCTGTCAGTGAAAGTCAAACACAAAGTAGTAACAAAGAACTTCACATCATCTCAGTCAGGAAGGTATCAATGGAGACATAGTTTTAGTAGCAATCCAGAACTCCTACCCCAACCCAGGAGTAAAGAGGAATTTGCCTCAAATTCAAGGAAAGGGAACCTGAAATTCCACTCCTACTTGGAATTAATGAGATAGTAAATTCCCCTTCTTTGCTGTTGCAGTGTTAGAAATAAAACAAACTAAAGCAGAAGGTTTAAAGAGAACCTGGATCCCATAATGTAATAACCCAAATTACCAATAATCAAGAAGATCTCAAAGTGAATGTAAAAAGACAATCAATACATGTAAACTTTGCAGTCACATGTATGCTATAATTACCTGGAAAAAACTTAAAAGTAGACATAATTAAATACTTAAATGAGAAAATATGAACAGAAAAAAATGTAAAATAGAAAATTTTAGTAAATAAATAAATTTTCAGCAATAAACTAGAAGACAAGCAGAACCAAATAGAATTTTTAGATTTACAATTCTCAAAAGAAGATATACGAGCAGCCATCAGACACATGAAAAAATGCTCAGCCTCACTAATTATCAGAGAAATGCAAGTCAAAACCACCTTGAGATACCACCTAACCCAAGTAAGAATGACCATCACTAATAAGTCAAACAACAACAGATGCAGGGGAGGATGTGGAGAAAAAGGAACGCTACTACATTGCTGGTGGGAATGCAAACTAGTGCAACCTCTCAGGAAGACTGTGCAGTGATTTCTAAAAGAACTAGAAATTGACCTTCCATATGACCCAGCAATTCCCCTATTGGGAATATGCCCCGAGGAACTTGAATCATTCTACAAAAAAGATGCCTGCACACACGTGTTTGTTGCAGCTTTATTCACAATAGCAAAAACATGGAACCAACCATGCTGCCCATCAAAGCTGGACTGGATAAAAAAATGTGGTACACATACACAATGGGATATTATGCAGCCATAGAGAAGGACAAACATATGGGCTTTGCAGCAACTTGGATGTATTTAGAGTCGATCATACTCAGTGATCTATCACAGAAACAAATAACAGAGTACCATATGTTCTCACTCATAAGTGGATCTTGAACAATTATAATAATACTATAAGAAAGGAATTGGCAGTAGTGAGAAACTGCCAGGGGAGGGGGGTGGGATTGGCACTTGAGGGAAACTTCTAGGGGAGGGAGGGGCATGCCTTATCAACTAGGGTACCTGCATAATCAATATTTGTATACCTAACCCTGAATTGTACCCCACATCTTTAAAATGAAAAAAAAATTAAAAAAAGAAATTTTAGATTTAAAAGGTACAATATAAGAAATAAACACAATGAATGGGTATGTCAGCACAATGGTGAATATAGAAGAAAGAACTAGTAAACTCAAAGATGGAAGAATGGAAGAGAAATATGAGTTAATCAGTAAACTCACGTATAGAATAAAAAGTACCCTATCTGAGAATAGAGAGAAAATAGACTGGAAAAAATAAGAAAAGTTCAGGGACGTGCAATTCAAGCAATAGATCTATTATTAGTGTCATTACTAGTTTTGGAAGGATAAAATAAAGTGGGCAGAACCGAAAATTACTAGAAGAAATAGTGGCTGAAAACTTTTTTAAATTGGTTGAAACAAAAACAAAATATTTACAGATTCAAGAATCAGAAGTAGAATAAATGCAAAACAAGGGAAATTCAAAAAAATCCACACCTAGAAACATTAAAGTCAAGCTTCTGAAAACTAAACACTATATATATATATATATATATATATAGTGCTTATAATATATATACTTATATACATACATACATATATACACATATATGTGTTTATGTGTGTATGTGTGTATATATATGTATATATGTGTATATGTATGTATATATGCAATGGGAGGGAAATGATACCTTATCTACAGAAGAAAAGAATGATTTGAACAACAGTAGATTTCTCACCAGAAACCATGGACACCAGAAGAAATTGGTACAATAATTTTAAAGGTCTAAGGGAAAATGAAGAAATATGATCAACTCTGAATCTTGTTTGAGTGAAAATATTATTCAAAAAATGAAGAAAATATCAAGACATTCTCATAGGAAAACAAAGATAATTATATTTTCCAATAAATCTACCCTAAATGTTTAACTAAAGAAAGTTTTCTAGGTAAAAAGAAAGCAATAAAAGGAAACATGGAGCATCAAGAGTAAGAAGGAAATAAGAAGCAATAATATGGATAAATGTAGTTGACTTTTCCCTCTTCTCTTGAACTTTCTAAATTATGTTTTGTGGGTGAAGCAAAAATTACACAGCCTAATTTGGTTCTAAATGTATGCAGAAAAAATACTTAAGACATTTATGTTATAAATAGGAAAGGGCAAGGGGACTTAAAGTAAGGTAACGTTTTCACACAACTCAAACTGATAAAGTGATGACACTAGTAGTATGTGATAAGTTATTTATATAATGTCATACTTAGAGTACCTCAAAAAATTTATTAAAAGAGACAACTCAAAATCAATATAGATAAATCAAATATAATCACAAAAAATTAAAATATAGCATAACATTTTCTGAAACTAGTAAAATAGTACTGAGATGAAAAGTTACAGTACTAAGTGACTACATTAGAAAAGTCTCCTCCAAAAATAAAAAAAATTAAAAAAGAAAAATCACTCATCAATAATCTCAACTCCTATCTCAAGAATCTAGAAATAGAAGAACAAAATAAACCCACAAAAGCAGAATGAAGGAACTAATGCAGACAGTTAAAAGCAATGAAATGAAAAATGACCAAAAAAAAAAGTAAGTGTAAAAAGGTCTAGGTTTTCTGAAAATATTGGTAAAATTGACAAACCTCTAACAAAACAATCAAATAAAAAAGAGAGACTATACACATTAACAAATAAGAAATGAAACACTGGCTATCACTCCAGACTATGTAGACATCTAAAAGATAAAAAGGGAAAAAATGTGAACAACTTTCCACACACCTCAGTTGACATAGATTATTTTAAAAACTCAAACCATCACAACTCACCCAAATTGGAATAGCATATGTGGATAGTCCTATGATTATTAATGGAATTTAATTCCTCTTTTTATGTATGTATTTTCGAGTTTTAAAATATGTTCTTAATTTTGCTCTTGTAATTCAAACGTTATTACATTTACATAAAACTATTAAAGAGTTGAATTAAAATTTACAGTTTGACCAAGTTTACTTTTTTTAGGTATTTTATGAAAAATGTGTTAATTTTGATTTTCCAATTTTACATTTTGAAATCAAACTTCTTTTTCCACATTGCAAATGTTTTTGGTGAGTCTTTCAAAGTCCTCAAGAGTTGAGTCTTAGTTTGGCAGAGGGGGATCCTTGGTGGTAGAGGTGTTCAGATGCTGGACTGAAACAGTGAGAAGGGAGTATTTTCTTTTCTCTTTCCTTCTCTCAATTTCCCTCCAGGGCCACTTCTTGGCAGAACCTAACTAAAAACCAACTGACAAGGAGGTCTTGGAAATGTGGCATGCTGCTATTCATCCCCTGTGTCCTGTGGAAAATTACCTTGATGCAGTATTTGCCTACATGATAGGTAAACACAGCCCAGGAAGACTCAGACCAAATTAAGATGATCTAACCACAAGGGTTATTGAATCTATTTAAAACATTTAGCCAGAACCTAAGGGAAAGAGTTGCTGCAGTTTAGCACATTTGGGGATGAAAAACCACACTATCTCAATCCTGTGTTTTGCTCTGCAGTGATGATGTAGTTATGAGGAACAGAACTGAAACTGAGTAAGGGTATCAGCAAATGCAGGATGCTTGGAACCAATGTACACTTTCCCTGTTGGAAGATGCCAGAGCAAATAAGCATGGCCTCAGGTCTTCATGAGTGTTTTGGGCAGCCATCCCTTTTACCATAACTTTTGGGGAAGAGCACAAAGAAACCAGAATGGTGTCACCTATAGGTAGACAATTTAGAAATCACATGGCTGTCAACTCTAAGGTGGCATGATCTGTAGCTTATGACTTTATACTCAGAAGGAAAAAAAATCTATCTCTTTCTACCTGTAATGCTCTTGTTTCTTCTACCTTTTGGTAATATATTCCATTTATTCTATTTTTACATGTCTTAGGGGTTACTAATTTATTTTAGATTGAACATCCCAAATCTAAAATTCTGAAATTTAAAATATTCCAAAATTTGAAGCATTTTTTTTAACACTGACATGATGCTTTCAGATTTCAGATTTTTGGATTTGGTGTGCTCAACCATTTGGTGTGCTCAAACATTCCAAAATCCAAAAAAAAATCTGAAATTCAAAACACTTCTGGTCCCAAGCAGGAAATTGAATTTTTTATTTGAAAATACCCTCAGTAAAATCTGTTGTCCAAGATGATTTCACTGGAGAATTCTACTAAATATTTTAAAAAAATTAACAACAACTCTACATAATCACTTCCAGAAAACAAAAGAGGAAACACACCTTAATTTGTCTTATGATTGTATTATTAACCTGGTACCAAACCAGAAAAAAGACATTGCCAAGAACAAAACTGTTTACAAATGTTCCTCATGAATATAGACCCCCCCAAGTCCTTAACTAAATATTAACAAATAGAATTCAGCAAAATTTAAAAGAAGTATAAATATATCATGACCAAGTAGGGTTCATACCAAGAACTCAAAACAGGTTTAATATTCAAAAATTAATGTAATCCACCAGATTAACAGAGTAAAGGTGAATTATCATATAGTCATATTTAATGCAGAAAACACATTTTATAAAATTCAACACACATCCATGATTAAGTATCTCAGAAAAGTAACAATATAGAAAAACTTCCTCAACTTGGTATTGAGCAGCTACAACAAATTTATGGTTAGTGTTATGCTTAATGATGAGAAAACTTAGTGCTATCTCCCTAAGATCCCTGTGTTATTCAGCATAGTGTTGGAAGTTAAAGCCAGTTCGGCAAGGCAAGAAAAGGAAGTAAAGGATACACAGAAAGTTAAAAATAAATAAATAAATAAAACTCTCCTGATTTTCAGATAACGTAAATGTCTATGACAAGAATACCAATGAATTTTTAAAAACAAACTCCTACAATTAGTAAGTGAGTCCAGTAAGGTTGCAAGAGGCAAGAAAAACGAAATAAATTGTATTTCTATACCAGCAATGAACATATTTGCACAAAAGTTTAAGAGAAGATACCAATTATACAAGCTCAAAATTAAATAATTAGGTGTAAATACTAAAAATAAGCACATACACAACAATTTTTATTAAACACACAATGTTGATAAAGTAGATTTAAAATGATCTAAGTAAAGAGAGACATACCTTGTTCATGGATTGGATGACTAGCACATATGTCATTTCTCCCCAAACTGATGTGCAGGTTTAACAAAATTACCATCAAAATCACAGAAAGAATTTTTGACATATAGTCAAGATTCTTTTAAAGTTTATATTGAAAAGCAAAGTAACTCTAATAGCTACAGTAATTTTGACAAAAAATAACGAAGTGGAAAGAATCAATGTACCTAAAGACTTGCATAGTTACAGTAATCAGGACTGTATAGTATTTGCACAGAGATAGATAACTCAATGAAAAAATATAGAATACCCAAGTTAGCCGGGCTCGGTGGCTCAGCCTGTAATCCCGCACCTTTGGGAGGCTGAGGTGAGTGGATTGCCTGAGCCCGCGGGTTCGAGACCCGCCTGGGCAGCGAGACCTCATCTCTACAATAAATCAAAAAATCAGCCGGGCGTGGTAGCGCATGCCTGTAATTCCGGCTACTCGGAAGGCTGAGGCGGAAGGATCACCGGAGCCCAGTAGGTCGAGGCTGCGGTGGCCGGGAGCGGCCACTGCACTTCAGTCTGGGCAACAGAGTGAGACTCTAACTCAAAAAAAAAGAATACCCAAGTTGACCTACAAAAATATGCACAGCTGATTTTTGATAAAGGTGCAAAAGCAACTAAATAAAAGAAAGATACTCTTTCAACAATAGTTAAATCAATTGAACATTCATAGACAAAAAAGTGAAACAATCTAAGTGTCAAACCTTCTGAAAATTTAAATACACTGCAAACTTAAATACAAGATGTAGTGTAGAACTCTAAAACTTTTAGAAAAAAAGATGGGGCAGGAGGAATGTTCAAGACTTAGGCCTAGGCAATGAGTTCTTTGTCTTAACAGCAAAATGAGATCCTTAAAAGACAAGACTGATATGCTGAAGCTTACCAAAATTTAAAACTTTTCCTCTGCAAAAGGCTAAGTGAACCAAAACAGAGGCTATTGACTGAAAGAAAATTATTTCCACAGCACATAACAAACAAAGGAACAGCATTTGGAATATATACAGAATTATTATTATTATTTTTGAGTTGGAGTTTCACTCTGTCATCCAGCCTGGAGTGCAGTGGCATGCTCGTGGCCACCACAGCCTCGACATGCTGGACTTAAGTGATCCTTCCGCCTCAGCCTTCCAAGTAGCTGGAACTACGGACACATGCTACCATGACCAGCTAATTTTTTGACTTATTGTAGAGACAGGGTTTCACCATGTTTCCCAGGCTGGTATTGAACGCTCAGGCTCAGGTAATCCTCGCAACTCAGCATCCCAAAGTCCTGGGATTATAGACATGAGCCACTGTGCCCGGCCTGTAGAATGCTTAATACTAGCAAATACACGCACGCACACACACATGTCCACAAGCACACACATATGCTCCAATTGGAAATGAGCATAATATATGAACAGACATTTCACTGAATGAAATTTACAGAAGGAAAATAAGCACTTGACAAAATATTCAACATGATTGACCATCAAGGAAATGCCAGTTAACAACACAATTAAATATCACTAAATAACTGAAAGAATGGCTAAAATAAAAAAAAAGTGTCATCGTTAAATGCTGTGAAAGATACAGAGACTGAATCACTCATGCAATGTTGGTGGAATGTAATATGGTACAGTCAGTTCTAGAGACTGATTCGGCATTTTTTTTTTTTTTTAACAAAACTTACCATCTACCACATGGTCCAGTAATTATACTCCTGGGTATTTATCCTTAATAAATGGATACTTATGCTTTATTTGTAACTGGCAAAATTTGGAAAGAGCTAAAATGTTTTACAATAGGGCAATAGTTAAATAAACTGATATAAAATCATACTGTGGAATACTACTCCACAATAATAGGGAATAAACTATTAATACATTCAAGAACCTAGATGAATCTCAGGAGAATTATGCTGAGTGAAAAAAGCCTTGAAGGTTATATTCTTCATGATTTTATTTATTAATATTTTTTAAATGACAACAATGTAGAAATGAAAAAGAGATTTGTGATTGCCAGAGATTATGGAGGGAGTGAATTAGAAGGAAAAAACTTATATGGCTATAAAAAGTAACATGAAAGGATTCTTTTGTTGATGGAAACATTCTGTCTCTTACTGTTCAACGTCAAAATCCTGGCTGTGCTCTTCTATTGTAAATTTACAAGAAGTCACCATTGGGGATGTTGAGTATCATGTACACAGGAACTCTCTGCATTATGTTTTACAACTGCATATGAATCTACAATAACCTCAAAAAAATTATAATTAAATCAATCATATACTAGAGAAAATACCTTCTTGATTTTATGTTTTATTATTGCTTAAGTTAGTTATTAACTTTACAGCAGAGACATACTTATTATATAATGTTAATTTTTAAAGAGTAAAGTATAGAAATGTCTGCTGTTATTAAAGAGAGAGTGGGAGAATGAGAGACAGACAGAGAGAGAGAGAAGAATGGTACCAAAATAACATTTTCAAACATAATAAATGATAATGTTCAAAGAAGGTGGAAATTAGCATAGTATTTTTTTTGAATGTCAAATTTCACTTCTGAGAAGATGGAAAATAATTCATTTTAGAATTTATTTTGCATACTCTGAATTCTATTTTTATCACTTCTCTATTTTATTTTTGCATGGAAGCATATTATGCCCTTATCCTTGCTTTATTCATGCTGTTAAGTGACTGTTTTATGACGATTATTATTTCAGTACTATTGCAGCTAAGGAGGAAATTGATGTGTTTTATATTATTTTCCTTGCAAAATTGTTACTTACCTGATTAGGCATTCATTTTTAAATATACTTGATATGCTAAAGCCAACAATGTGACAGCAGATATACTAAAGCATTGGTTTCTGACACCTTTGTTCAAATTAAACTTTATTGTTATTAGCAGTTTCAATTGCTGTTGATAACCACATGCTCAATTTTATGGGGCTGGCATGAGTTACAACAACTGTGAAGAGTAATAGCTACTTCCATGAACAGAGGATCCCTGTGATGAGGCCATCACTGAAAACTCTTATGACTGCCAAGAATACTTCAGTATGTCAATTCCCCAATGTGCTATACTCATTGAGACAAAATTAGACTTTCTTTAAGTATTTGCAATGCATTGTTAAATAATGTGAACCAAATTACAACTTGCTAGCACAGTGTATTTCTTAAAGGATTGTTTTATAATGCATCGTAAACCATGTTGAGTATAATTTGTCCTTATAGAATGAATGTTATTCAAATACTTGCTGTGAAAAGCATATTGTGCATGGTTGAAACCTATATTATCACCTCTTTGTCTTAAAATTTCTTAAAGAAAACTATAAATTTAATGATTTTACAACCAGCACTTATTGAATGAATGCAATAGTTTACGTGGTGTGGCGTGTATTTGTAACATGAGTTAAAACAAAACTGCCATATAAGAAGCTAATGTTGAAGAAAATGAGACACAAATATAAGCACAAAGCATGATCAGTGGTCTGCTATGGTCTGTTTAAAAATGTTAGAAAATATAGATAAATAATGGATTATTCTCACGATTACTCTCAACAACAGAAAAACAACAGCAACAATATATTCTAAGGCAAAACTTGAAATGAGTAGAACAGCACAAGGGAGATGATGAAGGGACAGAAAAAACTAAACTTTCAAGATGTAAACATACACAAAGAAAGGTAGAGGAAGTCAGAAAGTATTCTTTGGTTCTTAGTTGATTCTTTGACTACTAGCCATCACTAGCATTTGCTAATACCACAGGTGATTTTTAACAGCTAACTAATATGTTTCTAATGTAAGATAAAGTGTTTTTGTTTGTTTGTTTGCTTGTTTGTTGAGTTGGAGCCTCACTCTGTCACCCAGACTGGAGTGCAGTGGCGGTTCCCAGACCTGCTGGGCTCGGCAATCCTTCCGCCTCAGCCTTCCGAGTAGCTGGAATTACAGGCATGCGCTACCATGCCCAGCTGATTTTTTTATTTATTGTAGAGATGAGGTCTCACTGCCCAGGCGAGTCTCGAACCCACGGGCTCAGACAATCCACTCACCTCAGCCTCCCAAAGGTGCGGAATTACAGACTGAGCCACTGAGCCCCACAAATTATGTGTTTTTTTAACATAAGAATGGAAATACATGTATTCTCTTGACATAAGACATTGTGTGATAATTTATCTTATTACAAGTAGAGAATTAGTTAAAAATATATCAATAACATTTTGTGTTTTTTCATGCAAAGAAAGCTTTTCCATGTTTCTTCATGACAAAGTTTTATTTTGGTTGCCTGTATGTCATCTATGCATTACTTCTGTTGTGCTGAAAATAGATCTAGGAAGGAGATTCATTTTGTTACTACAGTATAAATCTAGTTATTTGTAGGTAAGAATTATCAGGTTTAAAGAAAAAGCTTCTTGAGCAGCGAGAATCAAGTAGCATCCTAAAAATATCTACAGTATTTAGTTAAATTTTATTTTGGAACTTAATTGATATAATTAGTTTATAAAAATAAAATCATGAAGAAAAAGCAGACTATAAGATAGATATAGATAAATAGATAGGTAGATGGATAGGTAATAGATAGAAATATATACATACAGTATTATACTTAACACTAAGTTTCCATTTTCTCTTTTTTTCTCTTTTAATTTTTTTATTTTAAAGATGTGGGGTACAATTCAGGGTTAGGTATGCATATGTTCATTATGCAGGTACCCTTGTTGATGAGGTGTACCCCCCTCCCCCAGCAAATTCCCACTACTGTCTATCCTGCCTTCCCTCCCCCCACCTGGCAGCTTCCTTCTATGGCCAATCCTTTTCTTATAGTATTATGACAATTGTTCAAGGTCCACTTAGGAGTGAGAACGTGTGATACTCAGTTCTTTGTTTCTGTGATACATCACTCAGTATTATAGACTGTAAGTCCATCCAGGTTTCTGTGAAGTTCATGATTTTGTCCTTTATGGCTGCATAATATCCCATTGTGTATATATACCACTTTTTTTTATCCAGTCCTCATTTAATGGGCAGCAGAGTTGGTTCCATGTTCTTGCTATTGTGAAGAATGCTGCAATAAACATTCATGTGCAGGTATCTTTTTTATAGGGTGATTTGAGTTCTTCCAGGAATATTCCCAGAAGGCAGATTGCAGGTCATATGGAAGGTCGATTTTTAGATCTTTTAGGAATTGTCACACCGTTTTCCACAGAGGCTGTACTAGTTTATACTCCCACCAACAGTGCAGAAATGTTCCCTTTTTGAGTGAATCCTCTCCAGCATCTGTTGTTTTTTGAGTTATTGATGATGGCCATCCTGATTGGAGTTGGTGGTATCTCAGTGTAGTTTTAATTTGCATTTCTTTGATGACTAGTGAGGCTGAGGATTTTTTCATGATTCTGTTGGCTGCTCATAGGTCTTCTTTTAAGAAGTGTCTATTCATATTTGTCCACTTTGTAATGGGGCTGTTTTTGTTTCTTTTTCTTTTCAGCATGTTTGAGTTCCTTTTAGATACTAGATGTTAGGCCTTTGTCAGACATTCAGTTAGCAAATATTTTTTCCCAGTCTGTGAGCTGTCTCCTTGCTCTCTTGATGGTTTCTTTGGCTTTGCACAAGTTTGTCAGTTTGATGAAGTCCTTGTCCATCTTATCACTTATGGCATGGGCACTAAAGCTACAATGTTCAAAATAACAAGGTATTGATACAAGAACAGGCATATAGACAAATGGAAAAGGATAGAGATTCCAGAAGCAAAACTTCAATTTCTCAAAACTCATCTTCGACAAAACTTCCACCACCAACCACTGGGGAGAGAAGAGCCTATTCAGTAAATGGTGCTGGGAAAACTGGCTGACCACATGCAGAAGATTAAAACAAGACCCCTACCTGTCATTATAAACAGAAATCAGCTCTAAATGGATCAAAGACCTAAACATAAAACCTCAAACTATAAGAACCTTAGAAAATGCAGGAGACATCCTTGTGGAAATTTTTATATATGGTCAACTGATTGATGTAAGGCTTCCAAAAGTAACTCAGTGCAAGAAAAGGTTTTGTGGACTCAGGGAGGTCTCAGTTCCAACACAATAAAACATTCTAGAAATCATTATATTTAATTTCAAAATAACTTCTAAAATATATTTACTGAATTTCCCAAATTCTATAATCTGCCACTATCTCATATTGTAATAATCGGTATGTTGAAATAAAATATGAGTCCATAAGTATATTCATATATGGACCAATTTTTTTTATGTATAGTATTTACATTATACAAGTAGTTTGTGTGTATACCAGGTATACCCACAGGCATATAAACTAGGATCTGCAGTGACATGTATATATTAGAATATATTGTTTTCTCTTGAGTTTACATATTTGCACACCTAATTTTGTGATGCTCATAGTAATATTTGGGAAACAACAAGAACACACTTTATATAAGTAGGTAGTGTTTTTTATTAAAAACATGCCTTTATGAAGTATTATATTATAAAATGTACATCTTTCCAGGATAAAATATATTTTTAGAGAGAGATAGAAAAATTCTATTAACATTTATAACTGCAATCTATAGACTGTGCTTTTTATTAAGGTTAGCCTTATTTCCTAAAACAACCTATTTTTGAGATTTATAGATCCTTAACATAACTTA
Source organism: Cephalopachus bancanus (assembly GCA_027257055.1). NCBI lineage: Eukaryota > Metazoa > Chordata > Mammalia > Primates > Tarsiidae > Cephalopachus > Cephalopachus bancanus. The sequence goes on along the minus strand of JAPVLO010001703.1, from coordinate 46,191 downwards.
AAACAAACATTAAAAAAATGCACAATCAATAAACAAGCAATAAAGTTAAAACAATAAATAAAGCCTAGAACATTCTAAATAAAAGGAAAATAGGGATATAATTTAACAAAAAAGATATAATTTGTTTTAAGAATACTACATATAATTTGTCCAGATGTTTCAAAGTTTAAATGAAAACCATAACTTTTCTAGTAAAAATAAAGCTGTCAAAAATTGTATCATGAAACATTAAAAGACAGGAATAAATATACTAATTATGATCAAATTTGAAAACATAGTCAAACAATATGCCTATATCATAAAAAATTTTTAAAAACATATGTCAAAAAAATTTACAAGTTTTTCAAAATTTTACCATGATTTCCAAAAAGCAGGTAATTTCTATGTTTTTAAATATGTAGCATATAAAAATTTTAGAAAAACATATAAAATTTCTTAATCCATTCTGTCACATAAGAAAACTAAAACACATTCTCACATAGATAAAATCAGTCAAAGCCCTATTCTAGCATTTTCTTAAAGTAACTGTAAGATACAACCAAACAGGGATAATTCTAGGTTTACAAAGATTGTTCATATGGATTTACAATTATCATCTTTCAAAATATATAGAGAGAAGGATATTCAAATGTGATATTTTAGGTATTATAAAGTTTGCTGCATTAAAGTAAAACAGATTATGTAACACCTAGGTTAACTGAGACCCTTAAAGACCTTAAAATCTTACTCAAGCTCAATATTAAGTCTGTGAGAGTCAAAGTCTTCTTAAAATAAGTTATTGGGACTTACTTCCTCAGATTTTTGTTTTTTGGGCATTTTTTGTTTATTTGTGTGTGTTTTTTGTTTTGCTTTTGTTTGTTTATTTGTTTTGGTTTCTAGATACCATATCACATATATTTCTCACGTGACTCTTTGTAGGCAGAACTTAGTCCCTTCATTGTTTGCTCCAAGAAATCTCCTTCCATCCAGCATTTTTGTAATAAGATTTACTGAAAATTTAGTGATCATAGGAGGAGGTTACAATGTGCTACAAACCTTCTGTCCTCCTGGTTCCTAGCTTCATTCCCCTTTTCTTCTTTCTTAAATTTTAATAGCAATTAACAAAGGCTTAAAATGTTTCAGAGACAGCAGTGTTTTCATGTACTCTGGGCCTCAGGTTTAGCTTCTACCTCAGATAGTTATCAACAAAAATTCCCTAAATTTGTGAGAATTAAAGAGTGAACAAAATGTTCTCAATATCATTACATCTGGGTGGCACAGATTTGATAGTTTTAAAGAATATTCTCACATTAAAAAGTTTCCTAGATGTTTTCTGTTGTTCAATATACTTATTTTTTGGGTCAACTTCCTACAAATTGATGATGGCTTTGGGTAAACAAGGAGAAGTTTGTCCATGTAGAAAATGGATAGAGGATCTTCTTTGCAGTCTACCTTTTAGTCTAGGACCATACTAATTAATCTGATAGCTAGTGCAAAGTGTCGTTAAAAATCTCTGCAGTAGTCCATGTGTTTGGAGAAAGAAAGGGGTCATGAAGATAAGAAAGATAGGCCTGGGAAAAAAAATGTATTTCTGAAAACCCAAATTTTTACTTGTTCTATAGTTTGGGGAAAATTGCTCTCTGGTGATGTTGCTAAACTGATGAAAAAAATTTTTTTTTTTATTTTGAATTTTCAACACTTTCTTTGGCTTCACTGGTAATTTTGGGGGAAAATAAGTTTCATTATGATCATACAGTCAGATGTCATTTTACAATACTTTCACATTTTTTAAACAATAATAATGAGAGAAATAATTTTACATATAGTTTTTAAATAGAAAAGCTTTTCCCTTACTAAATTATTGGATTACGGGAGCAGTTGAAAAGTAAGAGTGATTTAATAGCTTTAAAAATTTACTCAAAATCATTCATTTTCAAAAGAAATCTAAGCTAAAGCACTTATCTAATTGAAAAAGCCCAATTTTTTTTTTCTTGAGTTGGAGTCTCACTCTGTTGCCCAGACTGGAGTGCAGTGGCCGCTCCCGCCACCGCAGCCTCGACCTGCTGGGCCCTGGCGATCCTTCCGCCTCAGCCTTCCAAGTCCCTGGAACTACAGGTGCGCGCTCCCATGTCAGCTAATTTTTGATTTATTGTAGAGATGAGGTCTCACCAAGTTGCCCAAGCAGGTCTCAAACCTGCGGGCTCAAGTAATCCACTCACCTCAGCCCCCCAAAGCACGGGATTACAGGCTGAGCCACCGAGCCTGGCTGAAAAAGACCAATTTTTTAAAAAAAAATAAGTATTGTTGGCAAAGGTGCTTGAAAATTGGCTCACTCAGCACCTTTATTGAAAGTGTAAATCAGAGTGTTCACCTTGAATTTTAATGGATAGCATTCACAGTATTTTAAAACACAACATATCTCTCAAAGATACAGAAATTTTATCACGCATCACCTTACAAATAGACAAAATAACTTTTATATGATAATGTTTATTGTAAATGGTATGTACTACAAATCATTAGAAAAAAAGTAAATGCATTAGCAAGGCTAATTGCATCTATTCGAATAGATATTCATACAAAATAAGTTTCTTGAATATAGGAAAATGCTCACAGATTTATTGAATATTTGACAAATATTCAGAGGATTACAAGCGGTGCCCAGAGTGGTTGCCAGCAGTGTCCAGACACTTCTGATTATGGTGAATTAAAAGTAGATCTCTTAAAATATGTATACATTTCCCCCTAGACCCCTCGTATATTGCTACATTAAGAAACAAAGTATATTTTAATGTGGATGGTGTCTTATTCTGGAAATATACATTTGATATCCTTTCTTTTAAAAGTTTTCAAAAAATCCTAAATATTTAAAAATAATTTTTCTATAAATGTTCAGAAACCTCTGAGGCAAAAATAAAACAGGAGAAGAAAAGTAAGTCAGTGGGTGCTGAAACCACCAGTTGCCCGGGATACATACATCAATGACAAAGGCCTGGAATTTTTTTTTCTGGAAGAAGGGGTGACGCAAAAAAGCAGTGTTAATAAGTGGCCCAACATGGCCCAAGTATAGGATCACGGGCCCTCATCCTAGAGCTGGCCCCAACAAGCCAGAGAGTTGGAGGGCGGGCTTTTTTTCCCTAGAGAAAAGGTGTTGCTATGTTTATGATTGCAAAATATATAAAAGTATTTGCTGTAATCTAATTTTTTTTTAGAAAACAAGAAAATTACAATATCTGAGTTACATGCTGTTTATTTAAAATATTCCACCAGTCTTTTCCCTTAGGGTGAGACATAATAATAGCAAAAAATGGAATGAAAGTAATATTTTAGTAATTTCTGTCTGTGAACAAATATATAGGAAAGGAGCTATTTTAATAAACGTAAAAAAAATATAATAGCTGAGCCTGGTGGCACGTGCCTGTGGTTCTAGCTACTCAGAAGGCTGAATCAGAAGGATTACCTGAGCCCAGCAGGTCGAGGCTGCGGTGGCCATGAGTGTGCCACTGCTCTCCAGCCTGAATTACAGAGTAAGACTCTAACTAAAAAAAAAAAAAAAAAAACACACCCGGGCTCGGTGGCTCAGCCTGTAATCCCGCCCCTTTGGGAGGCTGAGGTGAGTGGATTGCCTGAGCCCGTGGGTTCGAGACCCGCCTAGGCAGCGAGACCTCATCTCTACAATAAATCAAAAAATCACCCGGCGGGGTAGCCATGCCTGTATTCCGGCTACTGAAGGCTGAGGGGGAAAGGATCGCCGGAGCCCAGCAGGTCGAGGCTGCGGGGGCCCGGGAGGGGCCCACTGCACTCCAGTCTGGGGACAGAGTGAGACTCCAACTAAAAAAAAAAAAAAAAAAAAAAAAAAAAACCCAAACATAGTACCATATATTTTTTATTTGTATTGTACATATATTTTATTTATTTTACATGAATATGCAATAGCTCATATATTTCATATTCACATTTTATGTATAAATGTATATTAAATAATACATATTTACATATATAATTTTATATACTTACTTAAAATATGTATGTAAAATATAAGTATACAAATTAAATTTAATATTTAAGGTAGATTTATCTATAATTTAGAACTGAATTAAAGTGCTTACCAACATGAGAAAATTTGTTACTGATGATAAAATTAAAGCACATATTGATTTCATCTCAGCTATTAAATTCTTACCATGTTTCTGAAAGTATACATATTCTTCTTACTTGAGATTTAGAAAAACCTTACAAGTTAGATATTATTTTTCCTATCCTACAGGTGAAGAACTAAAGTCAAGGATACTAAGTACTTTGCTATTAAATTAATAAGTAGCAAAAACCTTCAAAAATAAGCCTATTTATATTTCAAGTCACTTCCACTGGACCAATTTTTCTCTCCATCTGATGACATCTCTGATACCATAGGCATCAGATATTGTCTAAAGTGTGTATACCCAATAGTAGTAAATTTGTACTCTACACTGGAAGAGGTGCCATTATAATGTATCTGTTTGGTCTATCACTAAGTAAAATATTACTATTGTCCAGCTAGGTTTTCTGGGGGAAAAAAAAAAAAAACACATCTCAGAGGACTTCATGGGATGCAATCACCAACACAACTCCTAAAGCGCTCTTGCAAAGCTTATCAATGCCCAAAAACATTGAGCTGAAAACCCCCAGAAATATTGCAAATGTTTCTCAGCTGGTTCCTGACTCAAGTCGGGTTCTTTAATACTGCAAAGGGGGAATAAGCACTGTTATCTAGTTCATCCCCACCACCACAAAAATTCTCAAAGAGGGTAGGAATAAAAATATTTTGGGGCACTCACATTTTCATGAGAAAAATTAAAATTTAAATTGAGATATATTGTGGATGGTGTCTATTTTAATTAAAATATATTGCCAAAATAGAAGGAATAGAAAATAGTTATGAACTAAAATTATCTGAAACTATTTAAGAAAGTAGATAACTATTTATAAATTTAAAATTTATCTGAAGCATAATGAAGAAACTAGTATTATTTATTTCCTTAATTTGACAGCTTTTAAGGAACCTACATCAAGTACGCACCTGCCTATAGGACTATTCTCATTTCTGAATAATTACCTGGATTGAAAAGAGCTATGAACAAGCACTTAAATTTATATAGCAGTTTTAATGTATATTATAAATCAGTCTAGAGTTAACAGTATGTGTTTATTAATTGATCTAAAAAAACTGAATTATAATAGTTTATAAATAAAATCTATGAACTTGTAAGTTTTTTTTTCATCTTGGTCTTTGAAAAAAATTTTTCTCTCATATAACAGTGTGATAAAACAAAAAAACTTTTTATGTTGAAATTGGTAATAGTGCTCATGATTTTCTGATATTAATATTACTATTTCTGCCATTATTTTGGCTATACATGCAAATTTTTGGGATCACTGAGACAACTTCAATCACAAAGGGAAAAAGAAAAGTTAGTAAAACTGAAATTAGGAGACCTGAAGTCTAACTCATCACTTGAGACTTACTACATGCTTGAGGGAGCCCAAAATGTACAAAGAACAATTTAAACATAATCAATTTTCCCTCATATATTCCTAATGATAAGAATTACTAGGGATATGTACCAGCAATTTAAATTCTCAGGTCTCATTCTTCTCATAATCAGAATCTCCAGTGTAGGGAGACAGAAAGATCCATATTCAACAAGCATCCACAAGACTCTCATATTCAAGGAAATTCAAGAAGCACCAGTGTAGAAAATGTGTAAAGTTCCTTACTTTTAAATTTCTAAAATTCTAAATATTGCCTTTTAAACATTTCATTTTGCATGAGGAGCTATGGGTAAACAGGGAAAAATGCCAATAAACTAAAATAAGGTATATTGATAGGCAACAGGGGATATTGATTTTGTTAGAGATCTTTATGTATAGTTGTATGGGGTACAGTTAAGGGTTAGGTTTACAAATATGTACTGTTCAGGCACCCCTTTTTAATAAGGGGTGTCTCCTGTCCCCCGACAGATATTCACTACCGTTACTCCCACCTCCCTTCCTCTCCCCACCCCCCCCCCCCTAATTTCCCACCCCTGTCAGTCCTTTTCTCATAGTATTATGATAGATGTTCAAGGTCCACTAATATGAGTGAGAACATATGATACTCAGATCTTTGGTTCTGTGAGAGATCGCTCAGTATTATAGACCCTAGCTCCATCCAGGTTGCTGCAAAATTCATGATTTTGTTCTTTTTTATGGCTGCATAGTATTCCATTGTGTATATGTACCACATTTTTTTAAAACCAGTCCAATTTTGATGGGCAACATGGTTGGTTCCAGTGCTTGCTATTGTGAACAATGCTGTGATAAACTCATGTGCAGTTATCTTTTTGACAGAGTGATTTGAGTTCTTCAGGGTATATTCCCAGTAGGAGGATTGCGGGGTCATATGGGAGGTCGATATTTAGAGCTTTTAGGAATCGCCCACTGCTTTTCACAGAGACTGCACTAGTTTCCACTCCCACCAACAATGTAGAAGTGTTCCCTTTTCACCACATCCTCTCCAGCATCTGTTATTTTTTGAGTTATTGATAATTGCCATTCTGACTGGAGTTAGGTGTATCTCAGTGTAGTTTTGATTTGCATCTCCTTGATGATTAGTGAGGTTGAACATTTCTTCATGCATCTGTTGGCCGCTCAGATGTCTTCCTTTTAGAAGTGTTTGTGCATATCTTTTGCCCACTTTATTTTTTTTTTTTTTATTTTTTGTGAGTTGGAGTCTCACTCTGTCGTCCAGACTGGAGTGCAGTGACCGCTCCCGGCCACCCCAGCCTCAACCTGCTGGGCTCCGGCGATCCTTCCGCCTCAGCCTTCCAAGTAGCCCAAAGTACAGGCATGCGCTACCACGCCCCGGGTGATTTTTGATTTATTGTAGAGATGAGGTCTCGCTGCCCAGGTGGGTCTCGAACCGGGAGGCTCAGGCAATCCACTCACCTCAGCCTCCCAAAGGCCCGGATTACAGGATGAGCCACCAAAACCCGGCTTCCTTTTGCCCACTTTATAATGGGGGTTTTTTGTTTTTTTCTTTTCAGCACGTTTGAGTTCCTTCCTTTAGATCCAAGATGTTAGGCCTTTGTCAGAACTGGAGTTGGCAAATATATTTTCCCAGTCTGTGGGCTGTCTCCCTGCTCTCTTGATGGTTTCTTTGGCTTTGCAGAAACTTGTCAGTTTAATGAGGTCCCCCTTATCTATCTTATTCTTATGGCCCCTGCATTTTGGTTTTTGCTCAGGAATTGGGCGCCAGTTCCAATTTCCATAAGGGTGTATCCTGCATTTTTTAAAGGTTCTTATAGTTTGAGGTTTTACGTTTAGGTCTTTGATCCCCTTTTGAGTTATTTTTTGTGGATAGGGGTAGATAGGGATCTTGTTTGAGACCTCTGAATGTGGTCAGCCAGTTTTCCCCGCACCATTTATTGAATAGGTTCTCCTCTTCCCAGTGGTAGGTAGTGGAGGCTTTGTCAAAGATGAGTTGGTTGAGAAATTGAGGTTTTGGTTTGGAATCTCAATTCTATTCCATTGGTCTATATGCCTGTTCCTGTACCAATACCAAAATGTTTTGATTATTGTAGCTTTATAGTAAAGTTTGAAGTCTGCTAATATGATACCTCCTGCTTTGTTTTTTTTTTTGAGAATTGTTCTGGCTATTCTTGGTCATTTGTGTTTCCATATGAATTCCTGTGTTGTTTTTTCTAGGTCTGAGAAGAATGTTGCTGGTAATTTGATGAGTATTGCATTAAATCTGTAGATTGCCTTAGGTAGAATGGATAGCTTCACAATGTTGATTCTTCCAATCCCTGAGCATGGGATATTTTTCCACTTGTTTGTGTCATCTTTGATTTCTTTGAGCAGTGTTTTGTAGCTCTCATTGTAAAGGTCTTTCACATTTCTGGTTAGGAAGTTGCCAAAGGGATTTATTTTTTTTTTTTTGTGGCTATTGTAAATGGAATTGTGCTTTTTATTTGTGTTTCTGTTTGTTAATTGTTGGTGTAAAGAAATGCTATTGTCTTTTGCACATTTATTTTATATCCTGAGACTTTAGCAAAGTCCTTTATCAGTGTAAGGAGGTTTTTGACAGATTCTCTTGGGTTTTCAAGGTACACAATCATGTCATCTACAAAGAGAGATAACTTGACTTCCTCTTTTTCCCTTTGGATACCCCCGATTATCTTTTATTTTCTGATTGCTCTAGCCCGGACTTCCAACGCTATATTAAAAAGAGGGTGAGAGTGGGCATCCCTGTCTTGTTCCAGTTTTCAGGGAAATGTTTCCCAAATTTTTTTCCTTTAGGAGTATGCTTGCTGTGGGTTTCTCATAGATGGCTTTTGCTATTTTGAGGTATGTTCCACGTAGGACTAGATGTTCGAGGGTTTTTAACAAGAAGGGGTGCTGGGTTTTATCAAAACTTTTTCTGCATCTGATGATATAATCATGTGGTTTTTGTTTTTACATTTATGGTTTTACAAATGTTGAACCAGCCTTGCGTCCCAGGGATGAAGCCTATTTGGTCATGATGGATGATTTTTGAGAAGTGTTGTTGAATCTGGTTTGCTAGGATCTTTTTGAGAATTTTAGCATCTATGTTCATCAAAGTTATTGGCCTATAGTTCTCTTTCTTTGTTGGGTCTTTACCCGGCTTGGGTATCAATGTGATGTTAGCTTCATAAAATGATTTGGGGAGAATTTTATCAATCTCAATTGCCTGGAATACCTTCAGTAGGATTGGTATCACCTCCTCCCTAAATGTCTTGTAGAATTCTGCTGGAAAGCCATCTGAACCAGGGCGTTTTTTTGTAGGAAGTTTTCTTATTTCGTAGTCAATTTCCTTGATTGTTATTGGTCTATTTAGGGTCTCAATTTCTTCTTGTTTCAACCTAGGCAGGTTGTGTGATGTCAGAAAGTCCTCCATTTCCTTAAGGTTTTCAGGTTTGTTTCTATACAAGTGTACATAGTAGTCTCTAATGATCTTTTGTATTTCTGCAGGGTCAGATGTGACTTCATCTTTGTGTTTCTGATTGTGTTTATTTGGGTTTTTTTTCTGTTTTTTTTTTTGGGCAGTCTAGCTAGGGACCATTGATCTTGTTTATCTTTTTGAAGAACCAGCTTTTTGTTTCACTGATTTTTTGTATTATCTTGTCTTCTATGTCCTAGATTTGGGCTTTTATTTTGGTGACTGGATTCTTCTACTGAAGTTAGGGTTTTGGTGGTCTTACTTTTTCAGTATTCTTAGGTGGCTTGTTAGGCTGTTAATTTGTTATCCTTCCATTTTCTTCATGTGCATTTGTAGGGATATGAATTCCCCTCTTACTATAGCTTTCATGGCATCCAGAGATTTTGGTAAGATGTTTCTTCATTTTCATTTGTTTCCAGATATCTTTTAATCTCTGTTTTGATTTCATCATTGACCCAGGAGTTGTTTAGCATCATGCTGTTTAGTGTCCATGTATTTTGTGTGTTTTGGGGGAAGCTTGTTGGGGTGATGTTTATTTTTATTCCACTGTGGTCTGAGAAGGTGCATGGTAAAATTTTGATCTTTTAAAATTTGCTTATGCTTGATTTATGGCCAAGTATGTGGTCAATTTTAGAGTACGTTCCATGTAGTGATGAGTAGAATGTATATTCTGTGGTTGTTGGATGGAGTGGTCTGTAGATATCAATTTAGTCCATTTGGTCAAGAGTCACATTGAGGTTCTAGATCTCATTGCTGATTTTTTGTCCTGATGATCTGTCTAGGACTGTGAGTGGGTATTGAAGTCCCCAGCTATGATAGTGTTAGAGTTGATATCATTTTTGAGTTTACATAGAAGCTACTTTATGAAAGTTGGCACTCCTATGTTGGGAGCATATATGTTTAAGATGGATATTTCTTATTGATGGATTGAACCTTTTATCATTATATAGTGGCCTTCTGTATCTTTTTTAAATTTTTGATAGCTTAAAGGGTATTTTGTCTGAAATTAAGATCGCAGCTCCTCGTTTCTTTTGTGTTCTGTTTGCCTGAAAGTTTGTATCTCATCCTCTTACTTTGAGTCTGTGAGTGTCCTTTCTAGTGAGGTGAGTCTCTTGAAGGCAATAAATTATTGCCTGGTGATATTTTATCCATTTTGCCATTCTGTGTCTTTTTGGTGGTGCATTTAGTCCATTCACATTTAGGCTAATTATTGAAATGTGAGAGTTATCCCTGTCATAAGGTTCTTACAGTGTTATTGTTCCTGTTTGTTTGTTGTCTTTCTTTTGCTTTTGGAATTGGTTCACGTGTGTTTTTAATCTTTTGCCTATACTCTTGTGAATAATGTTGCTATTCTTTTTTACTTTTCTTCTGTGTTCAGTACTTTCTTAGTGTTTCTTATAGAGGTGGTCTGGTGGCAGCATAGGTTCTTAGGGATTGGATATCTGGGAAAGATTTTAATTCTCCCTCACTGATGAAGCTTAGCTTGGCAGGGTAGGTTTTTCTTGGTTGAATTTGTTTATCTTTTAGAACTTTGAAGATAGGGCTCCAAGCTCTCCTAGCCTGGAGGGTTTCTGTAGTTAAATCTGCTGCTATTCTAAATGGTCTTCCCTAGTTGACCTTTTTCTCTTACTGCCTTTAGAATTTTTTCTTTTATAGCTACTTTGTTTAGGCAAATTACTATGTGTCTGGGAGTTGGTCTTCTCATTTGTTGTCTTGCAGAGGTTCTCTGAATCTTTTGTGTTTGAATTTTTTGCATCACTGATGAGATGGGGGAAGTTTTCTTGAATGATTTCATGAAATGTTTGTTCAGTGTAACCTCTGACTCTCTCTCTGCCTCAGGAAGGCCAATTACTCTTAGATTGGGTCTCTTGAAGTAATCATTCATCTCTTGATGGTTTTGTTCTGTCTTTTTAAGCTTCTTTTCTATGTTTTTGACAGTTTGGGTTAGTTCTGCATTTTGTTCTTCAAGTTCTGAGGTTCTTTCTTCTGCTTGGCTAATTCTGCTTTCCATGCTTATTAGTTTGTTATTTATTTCCATCACAGTATTCGTTACTGCTGTTATTTCTGTCATCAGTTCCTTCCTATTTTCCTCTTATCTCTCCTAAATTTTTTTTATTACCTCTTAATGTCTTGATGTCTGGGTTTGTTGTATGTGACCAGTCATTCTGGGGTCTTCATTATTTGTGTTCCAAAGTCTGTTTTCTCAGTGTCTGACCTCCCAGGGGTCTGTGTGAGCCCTATATTCTTCTTTGGGTTTTTCTTCATTTGTGCAGATTTTTTCCTTCCTACTTTTCCATTCCCTCCATTTCCCTGTCTCCTTTAATTCTGTTATTCAGGGTTGGAGGGGTTGTTTTTACTTCTGTTTGTTAAAACTCCTATTCTTCCTGTTGTATTTCCTCTTGCTTTGTTCAGTCCTGGAGTTGGACTGTAAATTGAGGGCAGTCCTTTTTGCAGTTTTGAAATTTAATTAAGGGGAGAGCCGTGATTCAAAATCTCTCTGCAGATTCCAGTGTCCACCAACAGGTGGATGGATAGTCTGAAACCCACTTCCCACTGCCTTGGAATCTGTCCATGCAGTGGAGTTGTATCTTTACTCCCTGAAAGCAATATGAGGTTAACAGAGGGAAGAGAATGGAGTAGACAGTGGGGGGAGGAGGGGAGTAAAGATAGAGAGTATTAAGAGGGAAAACAGATGAGTATACTGACTAGCAAGTGAAAAGAGACTCAAATACTGAAACAAATAAAAAGAAAAACACTAACCATGACTAATCAGCAACCATACGAAAAAACTAAAACATACAATGATGCTAAACATACACAAGCTAACCAATCTCCTTATTGGTGTGCTATTCCTCTATACAAAGATGGGGTTTACAGAAAAATAAAAAAAAAAAAAAGAAAAGGGATAGATTAAAGTCAGTAAACTAACAGAACCAACGAAGCATACTCTGAGACTTTTCCTTTAAGTCCAATGTCCTTTCAGCTCTGATTTCTAGCTGTCTTTGCAGGCTGGTAGAATTGTTCACAGTTAGGGGCAGTTGCCACTGGCCTGCTGTGAAGAACAGTTCAGATGTGGGCTCCCTGCCCAGTCTATTACTGAGATCTGGCCTTGTCTCTTTATCAAGGGGGAAGAGCATCTGTCATTCCCTCTTGATGTTGTTACCTTGGATACCCAACAGGTGGTGATATCTCACCCCAGTAGACCTTTATCTGCAGCTGCTGAAGCCTGCAGCTTGGAGGTTGGCCAGAAAGGGAGGGAGCCGGCGACGGTATCTGCAGTAGCGTCAGCCACATCCCTGTACATGGGGGAGCTCCACAAGCCTGGCTCTGGGGAGGGGCATGGTGCGGCAGTGGCAGTGGCAGTGGCAACAGTAGCCACGGCAGCAGTGATCTCAGTAGATCCTGCTTGCAGGGCCTCCAGTCTGAAGTCGTGGGTTGCCTCAGGCATGGGTGGGCAATACTGCAGCAGTGGCGATGGCCCAGACCACTGTGATGTTTGAGCAGTGACAGCAGTGGTGGCTGAGCTCCCTGTGAAGAGCAGGCTACTGAAGGTTGGAGGTGCAGCCCATGGGAGAGAGATAGGGTCTTTATGAGTGTTCTCTTTTGCAGAGGGTCTCACAGACCATGCTGCCCCATCGCCATCTTGCCAGAAGTCCTCGTGAATTTCTTCAAGTATAAATATGCTTTCTTATATTTGCACAGTTAACCATTCTGCTTCTACCTGCTGATATTTATAGGTACTCCAATATCTCCCTTTTAAGACCCACTTTCTAATTTCCAAATATCCATCTTAATCAGATTGTTTGGGGTCAGTCCTAGGTGGAAAATACCTATACATCATGAAAAATCCACTAAAACAGCTAAGCTTTGCTGTCATGGCCTTAGTGATTACTATGTTAATGAATGTTTGATAAGCTAGAAAATGTCACATTTCAGTAGAGTTGCCCTATATTTAAAAACCCAATTTCCAGCTTCTTTTGTTAATTCTCAAGTGTTCAACTAATGTTACTATACAAAATGTATAAACCTTTCAAATTTAAAAACTCCAATGTGACCAGATGTAATCAGGGAAACCCTGTCCTCTAAAAGTCAAAAGAAGGCCAAGCACAGTGGCTCAAGCCTATAATCCCAGTATTTTGGGAGAGGCACAAGGATTGCCTGAGCTCAGGGGTTCGAGATCAGCCTGGGCAACTTGGTGAGACCTCGTCTCTAAAATATATAAAAAAGCCACACATGGTGTTGTGTGACTGAAGTTCTAGCTTCTTGGAAGGCTAAGGTGGAAGATTCACCTGAGCCTAGCAGGTAGAGGCTGCGGTGACAATGAGCATGCCACTGCACTCCAATCTGGGCTACAGAGTTCCAGCTGTGAAAAAAACAGGCAAAAGAAATGAAACTCTCTTGAAAATCCAGAAGACATGGTAGGGATTTATATGACCTTAGGCTACAGTACCTTGTGTAAGAACTTGGATTAAGTTAACTATCATATTTTTTATATTATTTTCTTCCCCTAAATTTTATGTTGCATTTTTCTCAATTTCTTCACTCTTAAAATGCAATTAGTACAGGAATATTTATATTCCAGCTACTTTATGAAGATTTAAGATAACTCTATGAATAACTTAATATTTAATTATAATATTCCTGTTTTGTTTCAGACTATCTTCCTGTCACAAGTTTTTCACTGGCCAGCTTTTTAAGCGGATTTAGCTTTCCTACTATGTTTTCTTTCCACTCACACTTGCTCTTTTCTTAAAACTTGCTCTCTCTTAAAACTTGCTCTCAGTTTCTCTTGGGTTCTTAGAAATAAAGATGTGTATTTTGTTATATGCAGTCTTTTTGTATATGAAACCTTTGATCCTATTGGGGAAACATGATTAAAAATAAAATCCTCCCAACCCAAAAAAACCTCTCCATATAGTAGAAGAAAAAGAAAAACAGTTTTTATTATTCAATAAGCATTACTCTAGAATGTGATGTGTATCACAGGCAATCTACTAAGCGGATTGAAGAGACAAAAAAAAATATATTATCCTTATATAAAGTCAAGCAGGTAAGACCCATTATATACATTTTTTCAAGATAAACAATAACTTGTCCTCAAGAAAGAGTACTTGACAGCACCCTTTGTCATACATATTTCATCCTCAATTAATGTGTAATTTGTATAACCATCTATGGTTGGAAATTTATTTTATCCAAAAGAAAAACAAATATCCTCTACCTTGTGAAAAGACATATGTTTGTAACTTGGAGTCTGGTACCAACCAAAATTAGGCCTCTACACTCCCACAGAAATTGGGAGATAGGGGTGTTATCTTCCTTGATGCTCACATTAGAAAAAGATGACTTCCAGATTCTTAAGTAGACATTTCTGGGTTGTAAACCTGACAAAAGCTTATTTAGCTTTTAAAAAGATTTACATACACCTCAAAAGAGCAAAACAGAATACAAAGTGCATGTAAAAGTAAATGCTATAAGACAAAGAAAGTAGGGAGTTTCCCTTCTCAACCAGGAGAACTAGACATTTATTTTTCTGATTTTTAACTTGTATTTGCCTTAACAACCCTTACCATCTCAATGTATTTTATGAACAAAATCTGATTCATCAGATTACAGCAAATGAACTGTTACATGATCATGCCAGACATGTCTGAAGAGTGACTGAGAACTGTTTGGCTGGAGCAAGGTGAGAAGCGGCTTAGTAGTAAATGACGTCAGAGAGGAATTAGGAGGCCAGATTTTGTTGGGCCCACCTTATTGACCATTTTAGGCCTTTGGTTTTGCTCTAAGTAAAATTGGGATCTGTTGCAGGATTTTTTAACAGTGTCATGATATGACATATGTTTTCAAAGAAATCCTCTGTCTGCTGTGGTGAGAATAGACTGGAGAGAAGGAAATGGTAAGGGGCAAGGTTAGAAATAGGGCAGGCTTTTGGAAGCTAATGCAGTAATCCAGGTAGCTCCACCTAGGGTAGTAGCAGTAGGAATAGTGAGACTGGCTGGATTCTGTATATATTTTAAGCTAAAGCGAATAGAATTTCTGATGGGCTGGATGTGGATGAGAGAAAAAAAGAAAGGGCAGAAGGTTTGAAAGGGTCCAAGTTAAGTATGACCTCAGAGTTTTTGGTCTGAGTACCTGGAAGGATAAATTGCCATCAGATGAGACAGAGAAGGCTGTGTGTGAGCAGATTTTGCTGGACTTGGAGTGGAGAGGCATTTCCCACACTGAGACTAAAAAAAAAAAAAAAAAAGAGTTGCCAGGTTGTTGTTTATTTCTTCTAGTATTTACTTTCATGCTTCGTTATCCTTGTGTTTTTTGTTTGTTTGTTTTTAAATTATATCCTTAATCAATTGTGAATTTATTTTGGTGTAAGGAGCAAGACGTCACTCCTAGAGCTCCAACATTATTGTTTTCTAGCTCTTCCAACACCATTTGTTGAAGAATCTATTATTTCTTCATTGATAGGAAATGCTAACTTTGACATTTGACATGTCACAAATTCTCCTTTGCATTTGGGCCTATCAGATAAATTTCTGTAAAAATTTTGTCACCTGGAAATTCTGTAGAGTTTTTTCTCTCTTGTTGTTTTGTCATTCATGGGTCATAATTTAATTGTGGGGTTTTTCTGGCTATCAATAAATCATGTTTCTAAAAAGAAATCTGATTCATTTCACAATCATAGGAGCCCAAGGTAGTATAGCTGTAGTTTAAAAATTTCCATTTTTTTTCTCTCTGTAGATGACATGTTAACCAATATCTATGGCGTCTTTCATCATGAAGCAGAAAATTTCATTAGTGTATTTTCCACAGGACAAAGATAGGTTTTTAAAATAAGTTTTGAAACTGGAAAGTCTTTGTAAATTACCAAAGCAATAACTTTAATTTTTCAGATGTAAGGTAAATGAACATCTCTAGTTAGCAAAAGAACTTAAACCAGAACTTGAGTCTTTTAATAATCAGTTCACATTCTACTATACCAGTCTGCCTCTTATTTTACTTTATAAAAGTATAATTTTAAATAAAGGAGAATATTTATTATGATAAACAAAATTTATGAAGCATTTGTATATATAAAATTATTTTTTCTGAGTGTTGCAAAGGCAATTTCTCTTTTGGAAAGTCCTGGTCTATATGGTTAACTGTATTGAAAATTATTTTATTGTATAAGTAAATCAAAGTAAATATAATAAATTAGTCAAAACTGTTAAAATGTTGATCTCTTGAAAAGCTGCAATGCTTATCTAATTATTTATAAAATATTTGTACACATTTTCCTTTTAAACAAGTAAATACCATGTTTTAATTTCAAATTTTAGGCTATATTATTCAATAGTTTTCTCTCTGTAGTAGTTTATTTGGTTGCTTTTGCATGGTCTAAATTTTGTTAACATGCAAAAAGCATCCGCTTGGGAAAACAGATAATATTGGTATGCCTCTCTTTTTATTTTCATTTATTTTAGCATCCTGGGGTACATTTGAGGATTTGCTGCATAGGTATATGGTGTGAAGGCAAGACTTGAACTTGTAATAAACCCTCTCCCTGTCTAGCAGTGAACATGGTACTTAATGGACAGTTTTGTATCCTTTATTGCCCTTTTCTCCTTCCCTTCTTTAGCTGTGTCCAAGTGATGTGGATTTTTCAGGTCAGCCTGGGCTTTGGTAGTGTCAGCTCAGTGGGTAGGCCAGCCAAGCCCTAGAAAGTGTTGCCAAGGGGCTAGTAATCCCAGCCCCAGAAGTGTCACCTCTAATGGGTTGGCAAGCCAAGTCCTGAGAGTGTTGCGATTCGGTGGGCTGACAAGCCTAGCCCCTGGAGTGTTGGCTCTAATGAACTAGCAAGCCAAGCACTGAGAATGTTGCTGGTTTGGTGGGCTGGCAAGCCTAGCCCCTGAGGTGTCTTAACTTTGGAGTTTTGCCTTCTTCTGGGCAGCTTCCTGTCTCAGCCCACTCTGTTGACTGGCAAGCCAGCCTCTGGGGTGTCCAGCTCTTAAGCTCCAATGATCTGCAGCTCTTCAGGTTGCAGCTCTTCATGGTCAAGGTTCTTATCTCATGCCCTGGAAGAATGAGGGACATGGACAGCCAGAAATTGAGAAAGCAGGATTTATTGAGAGGACAGAGAAGCTGCCGTAGTGGGAGGGGACCTGAAAGGGTTGCCCATCTGAGACAGAAAACCCGGTGCTTATACAGTCCTAAGTCCAAGCTGATTGACTAGCACTTGCTGTGAGCTGTAGCTGTTCTGATTGGTCAGTATTAAGGACCAATAGGCAGGAGGAGCAGGCCTAATGGTGGGCTGATTGGTTGCTTTTTGAGCAGTGAGTACTTGAGCTCTAGCTTGAGGGGCTAGCAGGCAGCTTGTTTTCCAATGCTGAATCTGAGAGGCCTGCAGGGAATTAGCTACATTATTGCCACATATGACTTTGTCATTACTTTAAGCTGTCGACATCTAATTGCATTTGAACTTTTTGCATAGGAGGGAGGGGCATACCTCATCAACAAGGGTACCTGCATGATCAATGTTTATATACCTAACCCTGAATTGTACCCCGCATCTTTATAATAAATAAATTAATTAATTTTAAAAAATAAATTTTTGCATAATACATATAAAGTTCTTTATCACACCATTTTTGTAAAATTTTCCCACTGGATTAAAAGACCTCTATTCATAGTCTTTTGAATACAAAAAAAACTTGTATTTGTTTAACAAAAACAAACATTGAATTCACCTCTCAGTAGAACATTTAAGCACTATGATAAAGCCTGGAAACCTATTAAGATGGATTTTCTCTGTATTTAAATTTGAATGTCAGCAGAAAGGAAAGTGATTTGATTTCCTTTATTTTAGTATGCATATAGTTTTTCTATAGTGACTGAGATGAATTCATATACATGTATATACATATATACATATATGCATATACTGTATAAGTCCTTATGTTCTAAATTTAATATTTCTTCCATCAAGAAATATGAACTGAATGTATATTTCACAATTCATCAAAACTAACTTGGAACTAAAAATTTCTATGAAACTGAAAATCCTCTAAAGCTGTTATAGCTGGGCCAGGTTCTTAAGCCTGCTGCCCAGAAAAATCAAAACTGACACAGCCCTTACAATGAAGAAACAGTTTATATTGCAAAGCAGCTAAGCAAGGAGGACAAGAGAAATCATTCAAATCTGCCTCCCCAATGATTCAGAGGATAAGGTTTTAAAGTAAACTTAATGGGAAGAGGGACAGGGACTCTTGATTGGTTGATGATGTCATGCAGGACTGTTGAGACAGTCTTTTGAGATCTTGTAACCCACAGAGGACTTCCTGGTGTTCTGGGTAGGGCCTGGGTACGGTTCTGCTAGAGTACAGTGTGAGAAAGAGCTCAATACCGTTTTCAGGGCAATAGATGCTATCTACAAAACAATTCCCCTGACCATCCATCAGGTACTACCTCTCAGCCTTGAGCCATTATGGAGGCAGTCCAAGAGAAAGGTGTAGGGTGAGGAAGTGTCCATGGAAACTAAAGTCATTTTGTCTGTCAATAGCTTCTTACCTCCTCAAGCAGTTTCAGGACCTTTGTTTAAATAATAATATGTTGATTAGCCCTGTCCCTTCCCCAGGGATCAGGACAGGAAAGGAAGGCAATTTTATACAAGGGGCAATCCAAGAAAAACCAGAATTTACTTGTTTAAAAATGTGTATTTGTTCTTACATATTTAAACATATTTAAACATTGAAAGTCCCTTTCAAAGTACTCTCCATTTGATGCAATACATCTATTTAGACAATTTTTCCACTGCTCAAAACAGTTATTGAACTTGTCCATTTCAATGCCTTTTAGTGCTTCTGCTGTTTTTGTTTCACCTCTTTCACATCAGCATAAACATTTCCCTTTGAGGACTTTTATCATGTAGGAAAACAAAAACAAAAACAAAAAAAGTCACTCAGGATGAGATCAGGTTAATAGGGAGGGTGGGGCATGAGAGTGATGCCATTTTTGCTCAAAAACTGTTGAACACTCAGCATGTGTGGGTAGATCATTGATGTAAATCACCTATCATGAAATGGGAAAATGCAATAAAAGAATATTCAATAATAAATAATAATAAAATCATAATAATTCACTGAAGCCAATGCAGTTTCTCGCAACAATGCTAGCTGGTACATTAATGCCAATAGGTCCATGTAACACTTACCTAGCAGGGGAAGCCTACAATGGGGCCGCCCTCCCTAAATATTCCAGTTGTTTTGAGATTCCCCTCCTTGTACAGGTGGTTTCAAAGCTATCTTACCCTAGAGATGATAGCTGATGTTTGTCTAGTGAGAAATTGCTTGCATTTAAACATTTCTAGTCTATTAGTCTACCTCTAGCAGTTGACTGTTTTGTATAGAAGGGGAAAGTTACCTGCTGATTCTGCAATAGGTAGATCCAGTAATATAAACTTGGGGTCATCATATATTTTTTTGGAAGCCATATCCAAAGAAGTTATGCTCAGGTTTTAAAATTATTTATATAATTTTCTGTCATTTTAACTCATTTTTGCTTTATTTTGTAAATGGGATCAGAGGATATTTAATCACATAATGTGTTTTATTTTATGTTAACTGAACAAATAGCAAAAGTGAAATTACTGACAAAAACTTTGCTTGAATTGACAATAGTTTTTCAATAAAAAACATTGGAAATGATACATTTTATAATTATTGTATTAAATTTAGAAGCTCTATAACAGCATATCTAGAAAAAATTAGTCTAAATTTATATTAATAACACAGTGCTACTTTTCTTGTTTTTGTTTAATATATGAAAATCCTTGCATTTTCCCAATTATGCTAATTCTAGGTTTAAACAAGAGTACATAAATATTTTGAGTATGCTACATCAACACTTTAAAAATCTTATATTTAAATTTAAATGTTCAAATCAGTAAGCATGACACATTTTATTTAATGTTTGTAAAATAATAATGCAACTAAATATATCCAAGTGTCTAGAATCATTTAGTTTTAATTCTAAGCATATAAAATGCATTCATTTCAAACAGTAGAGTGATCATATTTTCATCTTATTCTTAAATGAGAGTAATTAAAGAGTACACTTCAGATAAATACATGCAAAAAAAGTGAAACATGTTAAAACTAATTTATTCTAAAACTTGACAACCAACTTGGCTCGCTTTCTAATGTAATGTTATTTAATATCATGCTTGACATTTGATGGAATGCCACTAAAGGGGAAAAATAGAAGTCCACTAAGGCATATCCCTTGAATTTTAATTTTTCCCAAAGATTTGGATAAATTAATTTATACATCTTATAAAAAAAGAATATGCATAGTTCAAGTGGTAGAGTGAAAATAAGATTAACATGCTAAGCACTTTCTGAATTCTGTCTCCGGGGTCAATTGTGCAAGGTGGATAGTTCTTTTATGGCTTTTAAAATATTTCTGCTAAAATGAGAGTGTCAAGTACCTTTAGTCACTTACCATTTATTTAGAGTTCTTAATAGGTTTTCTAATCCATTCATTTATTCATTAATTCACTAATTCAACAAAGACACTTGGGGTTTATAATATGTGCCAGACACAGTCTGCATGTAGAGAATAGTGTAATGAGGAAAAATGTTTAAATATCCTTGATCTCAAGAGACATATTCTAGTGAGGAAGAGAAATAAGAAGAAAAATAAGTAAATTATATAGTATGTTAAATAGTGATAAGTTCTTAGGAAATAAAGATGACAAGGACTTGTAACTAAATAGAGGGACCAAGGAAGAGCTCATTAAGAAAATTATGGGTTAAGACTTGAGAAAGTAAGAAAGTGAGCCATGTGGAAAAAACTTGGGGAATTGCATTCAATGCAAAAAAAACCATTAACAAAGACCTGAGATAGAAACATTTCTGCTAAGTTCTATAATAGGTACAAGGAACCCAGGGTTGCTGAAGCAGAGTGAATAAATAAATGGTAAAGATTAAAACATTGGATCAGAGAACAAATAGGGGCCAAATCATGTTAGGGATTTTGTAGGAACCTTGGCTTTTATTTTGACTCAGATGGAATGATATTGGAGAATTTTTAAAGAGAAGTGACATATTTTTATAGACCATTATGAAGAGACAAGTTAGTAGATTTTAGTTATACGGGCAATTTCCTCAATATTCTGTTTTTCTAAACAGATATTTGACAGAATGCTGGGGAGAAGAAAAGCTAAGTGAATGTAAGAAAGATGGTGGCGTTTATGAAGGTGGCAACAGTGGAGTTCATCACAATGGCTACATACAAGATATATGGTACTTTGAGTGGAGAATTGACTTGATTTGCTAATTGGATATGGCTTGTGTGGAAGTAGAGTCAAGGAAGAATACACGATTATTTTCCTGAGCAAATGGAAAGACAGTTCACAGAATAGGCAAGATGAACTTTTGGCATGTTAATTTTGGGGTACTTATTTTACATTCAAGCAAAGTCTGTCAGGAGATCAGATCAGAATCAGAACAGAGAGTCAGAGTTAGGCATTCTTAGCATGTAGATGGTATTTACATCTTTGAGACTAGATAAGATCTTCAGGGGAGAAAATGTGGCTAGAAATCAAAGCTGCAGAGGACTCCAAGCTTGGCTGAGCTATAGAAAAAAAAAAAGGGAATGTGCTGTTTGAAGTCAAATGAACAGTTTTTAAAAGGAAGAGAGATGCACAACTATCAGGTGTGTCTGTTGGTTTAAATAAGAAAGAACACTGAGAATTAACCATAAACACATAAAAACACATGGTGGCCTCCATAAGAGTAGTTTAATTGGAGAAAGGCAGGCAAAAGCCTGACTAAAGTCAAGACAGAAGGAGAAAAAGCATTTGAGATGGGGCGGGGTGGGGAGGAACAGTTCTCACAAAGATTTGTCTGTGAAGGGAAAGAATTATGTGTCCAGATACACCTGGGAAAGATTGTGGAACCAGGAGACTGACTTGTTTTTTAAGATACAGGTATAATTACTGGTTGTATTTGTTTCTTTGGTTGTTTTAATGGCAACGACATGACACGGTACAGAGAAATAATTATGCTAAAGAAGAGAGAGAAACTGTTTAGATATATGTTGTTGAGTGAATAAGAGTGTATAGGATTTACTGCACAAATGGAGAGGTTAACCTTGACTAGGAGGTACTATCAAGAGAGAGACAGAAGACATGAACACAAGTGAAAAAATGTAGATGTGATGGGAGTTTGATGGAAGAGGATCCTTCCTGGTGACTTTTCACTGAATGAGAAAACAGAGAATGAGAAAGCAAGTTTGGAAGTTTGAGAAAGACATGGGGTCATAAGGGCAGCACATCAGAGTAAATGTCATAGACAGTTCCCAGAATTCAGCTGCATCAGAATCACGGGAGAGCTTGTTAAAAACAGAAATTACTGAGTCTTGTGTTTCTGACTGAGTAGATATAGGGTGGAATCTAAGAAGTTCACCATTTATACCATTGCTGGTGGTCAGGAACAACTTTTTGAGAAACTACTGTACTAGTAAATACAGTGTGGTTGTCTAACTATACTAAGGGCACAATTGAAGCTAGGGAGACTGGTAATTATGACTTCATGGCACAATGTTTTTATGACCTGCTGATTTATCTTTTAAACTCTATCCTAGAGAATAATTGAAGAACAGAAATACTCATTTAAGACATTAACAAAAAATCTGTGAGAAAACCTAGGACGAAGTTAAAAAGTAGAGATGATTTGATTCGTATTTGGACTTAAGTATGATGGTAGATATGTTTTGCTCTTTTCTTACCTCACCATTTCCAAGGAAAATCTTTGACTTCCAGCTATACCATGACATAGAAAACAAACAACAGTTAGTATGCACTTGGATTTGTTAGAGTAATTGTTATGGTTCGAGTAACACTCAGCTGCTCTCTTGATATCAATAAATCAAAGGAGCAGGAAACTGGTAGAAAGAAGTTTATTTCTAAGTTTGAATCCAGGGAGCAGAGTCAGACTAAAGGTCTTTTAAAATAGCTCTGCTCACCCTTTAGGCTTTTACAGTTCACTTTTATAGTCCGGAGTTGTTAGTACCTATACATTAGCCATATGGCCAGCAGAGCATTGTATAGAACTTGAGTTTCAGCCTCATTTATCGATAGTGACATTTTTCCATCCAGACTTCCTGGTGGCAGGTATCAGAGGTATCTCGTAGCTTTTATCAGTAGGGCTCCGGAGAAGCATTAATCAAACTTGCTGTAAAGGTAGTAAGACATCATGCATTATGCAAAAGTTATACAAATCATAAAGTTTAGGATTACATTGATACAAAAGTTATATAATTTACAAGGCTTACGATTACATTGATACCATATTATTAAAACTTCTAACCACTCAGAGAAAGGGAGTAAAAGGAGATTTGCATCTTTCAGTGGACGGGGCATAGATTACAGGGAAGTCAAGAAAACTACTTACTGGGAGTAACTATTTACTAGGGTTGCATTTCAGTTGATGCGGCATAGATTACAGGGAAGTCAAGGTAACTACTTACTGGGAGAAACTACTTACTGAGAGAAACTACTTACTGGGAGTGCATAGCAGATAAGGGGAAGCACACCTGCTATTAGCTCTCAGGAATATTGTTCAGGAATGAACAGGAGCCCTTGCGCCCTGGCCATGCCCTTCTCTAGGAGCTGTGACAATATGGACAGACATTTGAGGGCCTCTGTATTATAACTTTAGAGCAGTTTAGAGCTATGGAAGATGGAGAGTACTTAACCCTGGTACCTTGAGCTTTCTACTATGGGGCATCTTTTCTTCCTATACTTTGTCCTTTCCAGGAGGAACATAAACAATACATATTTCAGCACACATGTGATTAAAAGATACCTGCTATCATCAATAAACTGTATGTGGGAGTACTTTAATAACTTTGATAACTAAGAGGCAAAAAAAATTCTGTTATCATTTTATAAGTTTTATACCCAGTGATATAAAAGAAAAACAATAAACTGAAAAATATGAGATAGATTAAAAGTTAAAAACCAGCATAGCCGGGCTCGGTGGTCAGCCTGTAATCCGCGCCTTTGGGAGGCTGAGGTGAGTGAATTGCCAGAGCCCGCGGGTTCGAGCCCACCTGGGCAGGCGAGACATCATCTCTACAATAAAATTTAAAAATTAGCCGGGTATGGTAGCACGTGCCTGTAATTCCAGCTACTCGGAGGCTGAAGGCTGAGGAGGATCACCGGAGCCCAGTAGGTCGAGGCTGCGGTGGCGGGAGCGGCCACTGCACTCCAGTCTGGGTGACAGAGTGAGACTCCAACTAAAAAAAAAAAAAATGTTTTAAAAAAAACAGCATAATAAGTTTTCTTTCATTGATAAAGGGTAGCCATTGATAACAAAGAATTGGGTATCACAACTTATAAAGAAGTTAGTGAAATATTAATTTCAAACTACAGTGGTACAAATGAAAGCAGCAGTTATGACATAAGTTATAAAACAGTTTCAACTGGAAGGAGAAAGGTTAGGACCTCTTTAGAGGGGAGCAGAAGAAATAAAGAAATGGGAGATATTTATTTACTTAACAAATATCTATTTGAACAATACCAGGCATTGCTCCAAATACCTGAACTACATCTGTGAACAAAATAAATATGTAAAGATGCTTATCCTTTGGAACATTCCAAAAAAGAAGTAGAAGGAAGAGGGAGAAGGGGGGGGAAGTGGACAGGGAGAGAGAGGAAGAGGAGGAGGGACGAAGAAGAAAAGGGAGAAAGTAAAGAAGGTAAGAAACCAAAAACTTCAATGATATACACCAACAAACAATTAACCAAGAGACCAAAAGAGGAAAGAACTATTGAAGACATATTAATGATAACTTTAGAGAAATACAGACAAATAAAAAGTTCAAAAATTAAAATTGTATTGTAGATATACCCTAAGAGATAAAATATTCTTTCTTTTTGATAAATTTGTGTGTATATGTGTAAATATTACCTGTTGCCTGAATGAGACAGTGTTTAGTGTCAATTCTATTTCTATTTTTCATTTTTACAGATGGAAGCTCATTAAAATCTTAGTCTCAAGAGTAAGCAAATTGAAATAAAAACCATTTTTACAATGATGTCACTGAATTATTTCTGAAATACTTCACAAGAATACAATGATCCATCATAAAAAACATTTTTAATGGCATAGTAGCTAACAATTCTAGTAGGTTCTCCTTCAATTTTGTTGAAAGAAAGAATTGTAAACCACCCAACAGGCAAAATATTTGTGATCACTTTATTAGAGTAATTGACTTTCTCAGTTTCTAGTCAGTGAAAAAGGCTATACCCAAATTAATCATATTAAATGATTATTTATTATACTCTTATTTTTCATTTATAGGCAGATCATTTTTTTTTTTCTGAGTTGGAGTCTCACTCTGTCGCCCAGACTGTAGCGCAGTGGCTGCTCCCGGCCACCGCAGCCTCGACCTGCTGGGCTCCGGTGATCCATCAGCCTCAGCCTTCCAAGTAGCTGGAACTACAGGTGCGCGCTACCATGCCCGGCTAATTTTTTATTTATTGTGGAGATGAGATCTTGCCTAGTTGCCCAGGCACGTCTCGAACCGCAGGCTCAGGCAATCCACTCACCTCAGCCTTCTAAAGGCACAGGATTACAGCCTGAGCCACTGAGCCGGCTATCAATTTTTATTCAATATTTAAAGTTATTTCTCACATCAATATACATTTGCTAATATATTTTGAATAAAAACATTTTCCCATTATATAGTTTTAAATGTATTTTGGTCAAAACCTTGAGTTATATTTAGATCATTAAATTATGAAAAAAATATTCTGCTATATAACCAAATTAGCAAAGACAGACATGACTTAGCAGAGATAGACATCACTATCACCTAACATCTGAACTCTTTTAGTCTAGAAATATAGATACAAACTATTATGTGCTTGGAGAAATGTTAAATATAATACAGAAATAATCCTGAATCTCATAATATAGTTATGAAAGCAGTCGAGTTTAAAATGATATAGAGCTTTCATATGACTAATTCATGCAGTTTGTAAATTGCAAAAGCTAAAATAGATGTATATGATATACCTTGATATGTAATTTGTAAGTATGCAATATATTATACTTAAATTACATATCAAGGTATTCATATACATCTATTTTAGCTTTGCAATTTACAAACTGCATGAATTAGTCATATGAAAGCTCTATATCATTTTAAACTCGACTGCTTTCATAACTATATTATGAGATTCAGGATTTATTTCTGTATTATTTTAACTTTTCCAAGCAATAATAGTTTGTATCATATATTTCTAGACTAAAAGAGTTCAGATGTTAGGTGATAGTGATGTCTATCTCTGCTAAGTCATGTCTGTCTTTGCTAATTTGGTTATATAGCAGAATATTTTTTTCATAATTTAATGATCTAAATATAACTCAAGGTTTGACCAAAATACATTTAAAAACTATATAATGGATAAAATGTTTTATTCAAAATATATTAGCAAATGTATATTGATGTGAGAAATAACTTTAAATATTGAATAAAAATTGATAGCCGGGCTCAGTGGCTCAGGCTGTAATCCTGTGCCTTTAGAAGGCTGAGGTGAGTGGATTGCCTGAGCCTGCGGGTTCGAGACGTGCCTGGGCAACTAGGCAAGATCTCATCTCCACAATAAATAAAAAATTAGCGGGCATGGTAGCGCGCACCTGTAGTTCCAGCTACTTGGAAGGCTGAGGCTGATGGATCACCGGAGACAGCAGGTCCAGGCTGCGGTGGCGGGAGCAGCCACTGCGCTACAGTCTGGGCGACAGAGTGAGACTCCAACTCAGAAAAAAAAAAAAATGATCTGCCTATAAATGAAAATAAGAGTATAATAAATAATCATTTATATGATTAATTTGGGTATAGCCTTTTTCACTGACTAGAAACTGAGAAAGTCAATTACTCTAATAAAGTGATCACAAATTATTTTGCTGTTGGGTGGTTTACAATTTTTCTTTCAACAAAATTGAAGGAGAACCTACTAGAATTGTTAGCTACTATGCCATTAAAAATTGTTTTTTATGATGGATCATTGTATTCTTGTGAAGTATTTCAGAAATAATTCAGTGACATCATTGTAAAAATGGTTTTTATTTCAATTTGCTTACTCTTGAGACTAAGATTTTAATGAGCTTCCATCTGTAAAAATGAAAAATAGAAATAGAATTGACACTAAACACTGTCTCATTCAGGCAACAGGTAATATTTACACATATACACACAAATTTATCAAAAAGGAAAGAATATTTTATCTCTTAGGGTTATATCTACAATACAATTTTAATTTTTGAACTTTTTATTTGTCTGTATTTCTCTAAAGTTATCATTAATATGTCTTCAAATAGTTCTTTCTTTTTGGTCTCTTGGTTAATTGTTTGTTGGTGTATATCATTGAAGTTTTTGGTTTCTTACCTTCTTTACTTTCTCCCTTTTCTTCTTCTCCCCTCCTCTTCTTCCTCTCTCTCCTGTCCACTTCCCCCCCCTTCTCCCTCTTCCTTCTACTTCTTTTTTTGGAATGTTCCAAAGGATAAGCATCTTTACATATTTATTTTGTTCACAGATGTAGTTCAGGTGTTTGGAGCAATGCCTGGTATTGTTCAAATAGATATTTGTTAAGTAAATAAATATCTCCCATTTCTTTATTTCTTCTGCTCCCTCTAAAAGAGGTCCTAACCTTTCTCTCCCAGTTGAAACTGTTTTATACTTATGTCATACACTGCTGCTTTCATTTGTACCACTGTAGTTTGAATTATTAATTTTCACTAACTTCTTTATAAGTTGTGATACCAATTCTTTGTTATCAATGGCTACCTTTATCAATGAAAGAAAACTTATTATGCTGTTTTTTTTAAAACACTTTTTTTTTTTTTTTAGTTGGAGTCTCACTCTGTCACCCAGACTGGAGTGCAGTGGCCGCTCCGGCCACCGCAGCCTCGACCTACTGGGCTCCGGTGATCCTTCCGCCTCAGCCTTCCGAGTAGCTGGAATTACAGGCACGCGCTACCATACCCGGCTAATTTTTAAATTTTATTGTAGAGATGATGTCTCGCCTGCCCAGGTGGGTCTCGAACCCGCGGGCTCTGGCAATTCACTCACCTCAGCCTCCCAAAGGTGCGGGATTACAGGCTGAGCCACCGAGCCCGGCTATGCTGGTTTTTAACTTTTAATCTATCTCATATTTTTCAGTTTATTGTTTTTCTTTTATATCACTGGGTATAAAACTTATAAAATGATACAGAATTTTTTTTGCCTCTTAGTTATCAAAGGTTATTAAGTACTCCCACATACAGTTTATTGATGATAGCAGGTATCTTTTAATCACATGTGTGCTGAAATATGTATTGTTTATGTTCCTCCTGGAAAGGACAAAGTATAGAAGAAAAGATGCCCCATAGTAGAAAGCTCAAGGTACCAGGGTTAAGTACTCTCCATCTTCCATAGCTCTAAACTGCTCTAAAGTTATAATACAGAGGCCCTCAAATGTCTGTTCCATATTGTCACAGCTCCTAGAGAAGGGCATGGCCAGGGCGCAAGGGCTCCTGTTCATTCCTGAACAATATTCCTGAGAGCTAATAGCAGGTGTGCTTCCTTATCTGCTACTATGCACTCCCAGTAAGTAGTTTCTCTCAGTAAGTAGTTTCTCCCAGTAAGTAGTTACCTTGACTTCCCTGTAATCTATGCCGCATCAACTGAAATGCAACCTAGTAAATAGTTACTCTCAGTAAGTAGTTTTCTTGACTTCCCTGTAATCTATGCCCGTCCACTGAAAGATGCAAATCTCCTTTTACTCCCTTTCTCTGAGTGGTTAGAAGTTTTAATAATATGGTATCAATGTAATCGTAAGCCTTGTAAATTATATAACTTTTGTATCAATGTAATCCTAAACTTTATGATTTGTATAACTTTTGCATAATGCATGATGTCTTACAACTTTACAGCAAGTTTGATTAATGCTTCTCCGGAGCCCTACTGATAAAAGCTACGAGATACCTCTGATACCTGCCACCAGGAAGTCTGGATGGAAAAATGTCACTATCGATAAATGAGGCTGAAACTCAAGTTCTATACAATGCTCTGCTGGCCATATGGCTAATGTATAGGTACTAACAACTCCGGACTATAAAAGTGAACTGTAAAAGCCTAAAGGGTGAGCAGAGCTATTTTAAAAGACCTTTAGTCTGACTCTGCTCCCTGGATTCAAACTTAGAAATAAACTTCTTTCTACCAGTTTCCTGCTCCTTTGATTTATTGATATCAAGAGAGCAGCTGAGTGTTACTCGAACCATAACAATTACTCTAACAAATCCAAGTGCATACTAACTGTTGTTTGTTTTCTATGTCATGGTATAGCTGGGAAGTCAAAGATTTTCCTTGGAAATGGTGAGGTAAGAAAAGAGCAAAACATATCTACCATCATACTTAAGTCCAAATACGAATCAAATCATCTCTACTTTTTAACTTCGTCCTAGGTTTTCTCACAGATTTTTTGTTAATGTCTTAAATGAGTATTTCTGTTCTTCAATTATTCTCTAGGATAGAGTTTTAAAGATAAATCAGCAGGTCATAAAACATTGTGCCATGAAGTCATAATTACCAGTCTCCCTAGCTTCAATTGTGCCTTAGTATAGTCAGACAACCACACTGTATTTACTAGTACAGTAGTTCTCAAAAAGTTGTTCCTGGACCACCAGCAATGGTATAAATGGTGAACTTCTTAGATTCCACCTATATCTACTCAGTCAGAGAAACACAAGACTCAGTAATTCTGTTTTTAACAAGCTCTCCGGTGATTCTGATGCAAGCTGAATTCTGGGAACTGGTCTATGACATTTACTCTGATGTGCTGCCCTTATGACCCCATGTCTTTCTCAAACTTCCAAACTTGCTTTCTCATTCTCTGTTTTCTCATTCAGTGAAAAGTCACCAGGAAGGATCCTCTTCCATCAAACTCCCATCACATCTACATTTTTTCACTTGTGTTCATGTCTTCTGTCTTCTCTCTTGATAGTACCTCCTAGTCAAGTTAACCTCTCCATTTGTGCAGTAAATCCTATACACTCTTATTCACTCAACAACATATATCTAAACAGTTTCTCTCTCTTCTTTAGCATAATTATTTCTCTGTACCGTGTCATGTCGTTGCCATTAAAACAACCAAAGAAAACAAATACAACCAGTAATTATTACCTGTATCTTAAAAAACAAGTCAGTCTCCTGGTTCCACAATCTTTCCCAGGTGTATCTGGACACATAATTCTTTCCCTTCACAGACAAAATCTTTGTGAGAACTGTTCCTCCCACCCCGCCCCATCTCAAATGCTTTTTCTCCTTCTGTCTTGACTTTAGTCAGGCTTTTGCCTGCCTTTCTCCAATTAAACTACTCTTATGGAGGCCACCATGTGTTTTTATGTGTTTATGGTTAATTCTCAGTGTTCTTTCTTATTTAAACCAACAGACACACCTGATAGTTGTGCATCTCTCTTCCTTTTAAAAACTGTTCATTTGACTTCAAACAGCACATTCCCTTTTAGTTTTTCTATTTAGCTCAGCCAAGCTTGGAGTCCTCTGCAGGCTTTGATTTCTAGCCACATTTTCTCCCCTGAAGATCTTATCTAGTCTCAAAGATGTAAATACCATCTACATGCTAAGAATGCCTAACTCTGACTCTCTGTTCTGATTGTCTGATCTGATCTCCTGACAGACTTTGCTTGAATGTAAAATAAGTACCCAAAATTAACATGCCAAAAGTTCATCTTGCCTATTCTGTGAACTGTCTTTCCATTTGCTCAGGAAAATAATCGTGTATTCTTCCTTGACTCTACTTCCACACAAGCCATATCCAATTAGCAAATCAAGTCAATTCTCCACTCAAAGTACATATATCTTGTATGTAGCCATTGTGATGAACTCCACTGTTGCCACCTTCATAAACGCCACCATCTTTCTTACATTCACTTAGCTTTTCTTCTCCCCAGCATTCTGTCAAATATCTGTTTAGAAAAACAGAATATTGAGGAAATTGCCCGTATAACTAAAATCTACTAACTTGTCTCTTCATAATGGTCTATAAAAATATGTCACTTCTCTTTAAAAATTTCCAATATCATTCCATCTGAGTCAAAATAAAAGCCAAGGTTCCTACAAAATCCCTAACATGATTTTGGCCCCTATTTGTTCTCTGATCCAATGTTTTAATCTTTACCATTTATTTATTCACTCTGCTTCAGCAACCCTGGGTTCCTTGTACCTATTATAGAACTTAGCAGAAATGTTTCTATCTCAGGTCTTTTTGTTAATGGTTTTTTTTTTGCATTGAATGCAATTCCCCAAGTTTTTTCCACATGGCTCACTTTCTTACTTTTCTCAAGTCTTAACCCATAATTTTCTTAATGAGCTCTTCCTTGGTCCCTCTATTTAGTTACAAGTCCTTGTCATCTTTATTTTCCTAAGAACTTATCACTATTTAACATACTATATAATTTACTTATTTTTCTTCTTATTTCTCTTCCTCACTAGAATATGTCTCTTGAGATCAAGGATATTTAAACATTTTTCCTCATTACACTATTCTCTACATGCAGGACTGTGTCTGGCACATATTATAAACCCCAAGTGTCTTTGTTGAATTAGTGAATTAATGAATAAATGAATGGATTAGAAAACCTTATTAAGAACTCTAAATAAATGGTAAGTGACTAAAGGTACTTGGACACTCTCATTTTAGCAGAAATATTTTAAAAGCCATAAAAGAACTATCCACCTTGCACAATTGACCCGGAGACAGAATTCAGAAAGTGCTTAGCATGTTAATCTTATTTTTCACTCTACCACTTGAACTATGCATATT
This sequence comes from Cephalopachus bancanus, assembly GCA_027257055.1. Lineage (NCBI taxonomy): Eukaryota > Metazoa > Chordata > Mammalia > Primates > Tarsiidae > Cephalopachus > Cephalopachus bancanus. The sequence goes on along the minus strand of JAPVLO010001703.1, from coordinate 14,365 downwards.
CTTTTTTTATAAGATGTATAAATTAATTTATCCAAATCTTTGGGGAAAATTAAAATTCAAGGGATATGCCTTAGTGGACTTCTATTTTTCCCCTTTAGTGGCATTCCATCAAATGTCAAGCATGATATTAAATAACATTACATTAGAAAGCGAGCCAAGTTGGTTGTCAAGTTTTAGAATAAATTAGTTTTAACATGTTTCACTTTTTTTGCATGTATTTATCTGAAGTGTACTCTTTAATTACTCTCATTTAAGAATAAGATGAAAATATGATCACTCTACTGTTTGAATGAATGCATTTTATATGCTTAGAATTAAAACTAAATGATTCTAGACACTTGGATATATTTAGTTGCATTATTATTTTACAAACATTAAATAAATGTGTCATGCTTACTGATTTGAACATTTAAATTTAAATATAAGATTTTTAAAGTGTTGATGTAGCATACTCAAAATATTTATGTACTCTTGTTTAAACCTAGAATTAGCATAATTGGGGAAAATGCAAGGATTTTCATATATTAAACAAAAACAAGAAAAGTAGCACTGTGTTATTAATAGTAAATTTAGACTAATTTTTCTAGATATGCTGTTATAGAGCTTCTAAATTTAATACAATAATTATAAAATGTATCATTTCCAATGTTTTTTATTGAAAAACTATTGTCAATTCAAGCAAGTTTTTGTCAGTAATTTCACTTTTGCTATTTGTTCAGTTAACATAAAATAAAACACATTATGTGATTAAATATCCCTCTGATCCCATTTACAAAATAAAAGCAAAAATGAGTTAAAATGACAGAAAATTATATAAATAATTTTAAAACCTGAGCATAACTTCTTTGGATATGGCTTCCAAAAATATATGATGACCCCAAGTTTATATTACTGGATCTACCTATTGCAGAATCAGCAGGTAACTTTCCCCTTCTATACAAAACAGTCAACTGCTAGAGGTAGACTAATAGACTAGAAATGTTTAAATGCAAGCAATTTCTCACTAGACAAACATCAGCTATCATCTCTAGGGTAAGATAGCTTTGAAACCACCTGTACAAGGAGGGGAATCTCAAAAACAACTGGAATTATTTAGGGGAGGGCGGCCCCATTGTAGGCTTCCCCTGCTAGGTAAGTGTTACATGGACCTATTGGCATTAATGTACCAGCTAGCATTGTTGCGAGAAACTGCATTGGGCTTCAGTGAATTATTATGATTTTATTATTATTATTATTATTGAATATTCTTTTATTGCATTTTCCCATTTCATGATAGGTGATTTACATCAATGATCTACCCACACATGCTGAGTGTTCAACAGTTTTTGAGCAAAAATGGCATCACTCTCATGCCCCACCCTCCCTATTAACCTGATCTCATCCTGAGTGACTTTTTTTGTTTTTGTTTTTGTTTCCCTACATGATAAAAGTCCTCAAAGGGAAATGTTTATGCTGATGTGAAAGAGGTGAAACAAAAACAGCAGAAGCACTAAAAGGCATTGAAATGGACAAGTTCAATAACTGTTTTGAGCAGTGGAAAAATTGTCTAAATAGATGTATTGCATCAAATGGAGAGTACTTTGAAAGGGACTTTCAATGTTTAAATATGTTTAAATATGTAAGAACAAATACACATTTTTAAACAAGTAAATTCTGGTTTTTCTTGGATTGCCCCTTGTATAAAATTGCCTTCCTTTCCTGTCCTGATCCTGGGGAAGGGACAGGGCTAATCAACATATTATTATTTAAACAAAGGTCCTGAAACTGCTTGAGGAGGTAAGAAGCTATTGACAGACAAAATGACTTTAGTTTCCATGGACACTTCCTCACCCTACACCTTTCTCTTGGACTGCCTCCATAATGGCTCAAGGCTGAGAGGTAGTACCTGATGGATGGTCAGGGGAATTGTTTTGTAGATAGCATCTATGTGCCCTGAAAACGGTATTTGAGCTCTTTCTCACACTGTACTCTAGCAGAACCGTACCCAGGCCCTACCCAGAACACCAGGAAGTCCTCTGTGGGTTACAAGATCTCAGAAAGACTGTCTCAACAGTCCTGCATGACATCATCAACCAATCAAGAGTCCCTGTCCCTCTTCCCATTAAGTTTACTTTAAAACCTTATCCTCTGAATCATTGGGGAGGCAGATTTGAATGATTTCTCTTGTCCTCCTTGCTTAGCTGCTTTGCAATATTAAACTGTTTCTTCATTGTAAGGGCTGTGTCAGTTTTGATTTTTCTGGGCAGCAGGCTTAAGAACCTGCCCAGCTATAACAGCTTTAGAGGATTTTCAGTTTCATAGAAATTTTTAGTTCCAAGTTAGTTTTGATGAATTGTGAAATATACATTCAGTTCATATTTCTTGATGGAAGAAATATTAAATTTAGAACATAAGGACTTATACAGTATATGCATATATGTATATATGTATATACATGTATATGAATTCATCTCAGTCACTATAGAAAAACTATATGCATACTAAAATAAAGGAAATCAAATCACTTTCCTTTCTGCTGACATTCAAATTTAAATACAGAGAAAATCCATCTTAATAGGTTTCCAGGCTTTATCATTAGTGCTTAAATGTTCTACTGAGAGGTGAATTCAATGTTTGTTTTTGTTAAACAAATACAAGTTTTTTTTGTATTCAAAAGACTATGAATAGAGGTCTTTTAATCCAGTGGGAAAATTTTACAAAAATGGTGTGATAAAGAACTTTATATGTATTATGCAAAAATTTATTTTTTAAAATTAATTAATTTATTTATTATAAAGATGTGGGGTACAATTCAGGGTTAGGTATATAAACATTGATCATGCAGGTCCCCTTGTTGATGAGGTATGCCCCTCCCTCCTATGCAAAAAGTTCAAATGCAATTAGATGTCGACAGCTTAAAGTAATGACAAAGTCATATGTGGCAATAATGTAGCTAATTCCCTGCAGGCCTCTCAGATTCAGCATTGGAAAACAAGCTGCCTGCTAGCCCCTCAAGCTAGAGCTCAAGTACTCACTGCTCAAAAAGCAACCAATCAGCCCACCATTAGGCCTGCTCCTCCTGCCTATTGGTCCTTAATACTGACCAGTCAGAACAGCTACAGCTCACAGCAAGTGCTAGTCAATCAGCTTGGACTTAGGACTGTATAAGCACCAGGTTTTCTGTCTCAGATGGGCAACCCTTTCAGGTCCCCTCCCACTACGGCAGCTTCTCTGTCCTCTCAATAAATCCTGCTTTCTCAATTTCTGGTTGTCCATGTCCCTCATTCTTCCAGGGCATGAGATAAGAACCTTGACCATGAAGAGCTGCAACCTGAAGAGCTGCAGATCATTGGAGCTTAACAGCTGGACACCCCAGAGGCTGGCTTGCCAGTCAACAGAGTGGGCTGAGACAGGAAAGCTGCCCAGAAGAAGGCAAAACTCCAAAGTTAAGACACCTCAGGGGCTAGGCTTGCCAGCCCACCAAACCAGCAACATTCTCAGTGCTTGGCTTGCTAGTTCATTAGATCCAACACTCCAGGGGCTAGGCTTGTCAGCCCACCGAATCGCAACACTCTCAGGACTTGGCTTGCCAACCCATTAGAGGTGACACTTCTGGGGCTGGGATTACTAGCCCCTTGGCAACACTTTCTAGGGCTTGGCTGGCCTACCACTGAGCTGACACTACCAAAGCCCAGGCTGACCTGAAAAATCCACATCACTTGGACACAGCTAAAGAAGGGAAGGAGAAAAGGGCAATAAAGGATACAAAACTGTCCATTAAGTACCATGTTCACTGCTAGACAGGGAGGGGGTTTTATTACAAGTTCAAGTCTTGCCTTCACACCATATACTTATGCAGCAAATCCTCAAATGTACCCCAGGATGCTAAAATAAATGAAAATAAAAGAGAGGCATACCAACATTATCTATTTTCCCAAGCTGATGCTTTTTGCATGTTAACAAAATTTAGACCATGCAAAAGCAACCAAATAAACTACTACAGAGAGAAAACTATTGAATAATATAGCCTAAAATTTGAAATTAAAACATGGTATTTACTTGTTTAGAAAAGAAAAATGTGTACAAATATTTTATAAATAATTAGATAAGCATTGCAGCTTTTCAAGAGATCAACATTTTAACAGTTTTGACTAATTTATTATATTTACTTTGATTTACTTATACAATAAAATAATTTTCAATACAGTTAACCATATAGACCAGGACTTTCCAAAAGAGAAATTGCCTTTGCAACACTCAGAAAAAATAATTTTATATATACAAATGCTTCATAAATTTTGTTTATCATAATAAATATTCTCCTTTATTTAAAATTATACTTTTATAAAAGTAAAATAAGAGGCAGACTGGTATAGTAGAATGTGAACTGATTATTAAAAGACTCAAGTTCTGGTTTAAGTTCTTTTGCTAACTAGAGATGTTCATTTACCTTACATCTGAAAAATTAAAGTTATTGCTTTGGTAATTTACAAAGACTTTCCAGTTTCAAAACTTATTTTTAAAAAACCTATCTTTGTCCTGTGGAAAATACACTAATGAAATTTTCTGCTTCATGATGAAAGACGCCATAGATATTGGTTAACATGGTCATCTACAGAGAGAAAAAAAAGGGAAAATTTTTTAAACTACAGCTATACTACCTTGGGCTCCTATGATTGTGAAATGAATCAGATTTCTTTTTAGAAACATGATTTATTGATAGCCAGAAAAACCCCAGAATTAAATTATGCCCCATGAATGACAAAACAACAAGAGAGAAAAAACTCTACAGAATTTCCAGGTGACAAAATTTTTACAGAAATTTATCTGATAGGCCCAAATGCAAAGGAGAATTTGTGACATGTCAAATGTCAAAGTTAGCATTTCCTATCAATGAAGAAATAATAGATTCTTCAACAAATGGTGTTGGAAGAGCTAGAAAACAATAATGTTGGAGCTCTAGGAGTGACGTCTTGTCCTTACACCAAAATAAATTCACAATTGATTAAGGATATAATTTAAAAACAAACAAACAAAAAACACAAGGATAACGAAGCATGAAAGTAAATACTAGAAGAAATAAACAACAACCTGGCAACTCTTTTTTTTTTTTTTTTTTTTTAGTCTCAGTGTGGGAAATGCCTCTCCACTCCAAGTCCAGCAAAATCTGCTCACACACAGCCTTCTCTGTCTCATCTGATGGCAAGTTTATCCTTCCAGGTACTCAGACCAAAAACTCTGAGGTCATACTTAACTTGGACCCTTTCAAACCTTCTGCCCTTTCTTTTTTTCTCTCATCCACATCCAGCCCATCAGAAATTCTATTCGCTTTAGCTTAAAATATATACAGAATCCAGCCAGTCTCACTATTCCTACTGCTACTACCCTAGGTGGAGCTACCTGGATTACTGCATTAGCTTCCCAAAAGCCTGCCCTATTTCTAACCTTGCCCCTTACCATTTCCTTCTCTCCAGTCTATTCTCACCACAGCAGACAGAGGATTTCTTTGAAAACATATGTCATATCATGACACTGTTAAAAAATCCTGCAACAGATCCCAATTTTACTTAGAGCAAAACCAAAGGCCTATAATGGTCAATAAGGTGGGCCCAACAAAATCTGGCCTCCTAATTCCTCTCTGACGTCATTTACTACTAAGCCGCTTCTCACCTTGCTCCAGCCAAACAGTTCTCAGTCACTCTTCAGACATGTCTGGCATGATCATGTAACAGTTCATTTGCTGTAATCTGATGAATCAGATTTTGTTCATAAAATACATTGAGATGGTAAGGGTTGTTAAGGCAAATACAAGTTAAAAATCAGAAAAATAAATGTCTAGTTCTCCTTGGTTGAGAAGGGAAACTCCCTACTTTTCTTGTCTTATAGCATTTACTTTTACATGCACTTTTGTATTCTGTTTTGCTCTTTTGAGGTGTATGTAAATCTTTTTAAAAGCTAAATAAGCCTTTTGTCAGGTTTACAACCCAGAAATGTCTACTTAAGAATCGGGGAAGTCATCTTTTTCTAATGTGAGCATCAAGGAAGATAACACCCCTATCTCCCAATTTCTGTGGGAGTGTAGAGGCCTAATTTTGGTTGGTACCAGACTCCAAGTTACAAACATATGTCTTTTCACAAGGTAGAGGATATTTGTTTTTCTTTTGGATAAAATAAATTTGCAACCATAGATGGTTATACAAATTACACATTAATTGAGGATGAAATATGTATGACAAAGGGTGCTGTCAAGTACTCTTTCTTGAGGACAAGTTATTGTTTATCTTGAAAAAATGTATATAATGGGTCTTACCTGCTTGACTTTATATAAGGATAATATATTTTTTTTTGTCTCTTCAATCCGCTTAGTAGATTGCCTGTGATACACATCACATTCTAGAGTAATGCTTATTGAATAATAAAAACTGTTTTTCTTTTTCTTCTACTATATGGAGAGGTTTTTTTTGGGTTGGGAGGATTTTATTTTTAATCATGTTTCCCCAATAGGATCAAAGGTTTCATATACAAAAAGACTGCATATAACAAAATACACATCTTTATTTCTAAGAACCCAAGAGAAACTGAGAGCAAGTTTTAAGAGGAGAGCAAGTTTTAAGAAAAGAGCAAGTGTGAGTGGAAAGAAAACATAGTAGGAAAGCTAAATCCGCTTAAAAAGCTGGCCAGTGAAAAACTTGTGACAGGAAGATAGTCTGAAACAAAACAGAAATATTATAATTAAATATTAAGTTATTCATAGAGTTATCTTAAATCTTCATAAAGTAGCTGGAATATAAATATTCCTGTACTAATTGCATTTTAAGAGTGAAGAAATTGAGTAAAAATGCAACATAAAATTTAGGGGGAAGAAAATAATATAAAAAATATGATAGTTAACTTAATCCAAGTTCTTACACAAGGTACTGTAGCCTAAGGTCATATAAATCCCTACCATGTCTTCTGGATTTTCAAGAGAGTTTCATTTCTTTTGCCTGTTTTTTTCACAGCTGGAACTCTGTAGCCCAGATTGGAGTGCAGTGGCATGCTCATTGTCACCGCAGCCTCTACCTGCTAGGCTCAGGTGAATCTTCCACCTTAGCCTTCCAAGAAGCTAGAACTTCAGTCACACAACACCATGTGTGGCTTTTTTTATATATTTTAGAGACGAGGTCTCACCAAGTTGCCCAGGCTGATCTCGAACCCCTGAGCTCAGGCAATCCTTGTGCCTCTCCCAAAATACTGGGATTATAGGCTTGAGCCACTGTGCTTGGCCTTCTTTTGACTTTTAGAGGACAGGGTTTCCCTTGATTACATCTGGGTCACATTGGAGTTTTTAAATTTGAAAGGTTTATACATTTTGTATAGTAACATTAGTTGAACACTTGAGAATTAACAAAAGAAGCTGGGAAATTGGGTTTTTAAATATAGGGCAACTCTACTGAAATGTGACATTTTCTAGCTTATCAAACATTCATTAACATAGTAATCACTAAGGCCATGACAACAAAGCTTAGCTGTTTTAGTGGATTTTTCATGATGTATAGGTATTTTCCACCTAGGACTGACCCCAAACAATCTGATTAAGATGGATATTTGGAAATTAGAAAGTGGGTCTTAAAAGGGAGATATTGGAGTACCTATAAATATCAGCAGGTAGAAGCAGAATGGTTAACTGTGCAAATATAAGAAAGCATATTTATACTTGAAGAAATTCACGAGGACTTCTGGCAAGATGGCGATGGGGCAGCATGGTCTGTGAGACCCTCTGCAAAAGAGAACACTCATAAAGACCCTATCTCTCTCCCATAGGCTGCACCTCCAACCTTCAGTAGCCTGCTCTTCACAGGGAGCTCAGCCACCACTGCTGTCACTGCTCAAACATCACAGTGGTCTGGGCCATCGCCACTGCTGCAGTATTGCCCACCCATGCCTGAGGCAACCCACGACTTCAGACTGGAGGCCCTGCAAGCAGGATCTACTGAGATCACTGCTGCCGTGGCTGCTGTTGCCACTGCCACTGCCACTGCCGCACCATGCCCCTCACCCAGAGCCAGGCTTGTGGAGCTCCCCCATGTACAGGGATGTGGCTGAAGCTACTGCAGATACCGTCGCCGGCTCCCTCCCTTTCTGGCCAACCTCCAAGCTGCAGGCTTCAGCAGCTGCAGATAAAGGTCTACTGGGGTGAGATATCACCACCTGTTGGGGATCCAAGGTAACAACATCAAGAGGGGAATGACAGATGCTCTTCCCCCTTGATAAAGAGACAAGGCCAGATCTCAGTAATAGACTGGGCAGGGAGCCCACATCTGAACTGTTCTTCACAGCAGGCCAGTGGCAACTGCCCCTAACTGTGAACAATTCTACCAGCCTGCAAAGACAGCTAGAAATCAGAGCTGAAAGGACATTGGACTTAAAGGAAAAGTCTCAGAGTATGCTTCGTTGGTTCTGTTAGTTTACTGACTTTAATCTATCCCTTTTCTTTTTTTTTTTTTTCTTATTTTTCTGTAAACCCCATCTTTGTATAGAGGAATAGCACACCAATAAGGAGATTGGTTAGCTTGTATGTTAGCTTGTATTGGTTAGTTGTATGTTTTAGTTTTTTCGTATGGTTGCTGATTAGTCATGGTTAGTGTTTTTCTTTTTATTTGTTTCAGTATTTGAGTCTCTTTTCACTTGCTAGTCAGTATACTCATCTGTTTTCCCTCTTAATACTCTCTATCTTTACTCCCCTCCTCCCCCACTGTCTACTCCATTCTCTTCCCTCTGTTAACCTCATATTGCTTTCAGGGAGTAAAGATACAACCCACTGCATGGACAGATTCCAAGGCAGTGGGAAGTGGGTTTCAGACTATCCATCCACCTGTTGGTGGACACTGGAATCTGCAGAGAGATTTTGAATCACAGCTCTCCCCTTAATTAAATCTCAAAACTGCAAACAGGACTGCCCTCAATTTACAGTCCAACTCCAGGACTGAACAAAGCAAGAGGAAATACAACAGGAAGAATAGGAGTTTTAACAAACAGAAGTACAAAACAACCCCTCCAACCCTGAATAACAGAATTAAAGGAGACAGGGAAATGGAGGGAATGGAAAAGTAGGAAGGAAAAAATCTGCACAAATGAAGAAAAACCCAAAGAAGAATATAGGGCTCACACAGACCCCTGGGAGGTCAGACACTGAGAAAACAGACTTTGGAACACAAATAATGAAGAGCCCCAGAATGACTGGTCACATACAACAAACCCAGACATCAAGACATTAAGAGGTAATAAAAAAAAATTAGGAGAGATAAGAGGAAAATAGGAAGGAACTGATGACAGAAATAACAGCAGTAACGAATACTGTGATGGAAATGAATAACAAACTAATAAGCATGGAAAGCAGAATTAGCCAAGCAGAAGAAAGAACCTCAGAACTTGAAGACCAAAATGCAGAACTAACCCAAACTGTCAAAAACATAGAAAAGAAGCTTAAAAAGACAGAACAAAACCATCAAGAGATGAATGATTACTTCAAGAGACCCAATCTAAGAGTAATTGGCCTTCCTGAGGCAGAGAGAGAGTCAGAGGTTACACTGGAACAAACATTTCATGAAATCATTCAAGAAAACTTCCCCCATCTCATCAGTGATGCAAAAAATTCAAACACAAAAGATTCAGAGAACCTCTGCAAGACAACAAATGAGAAGACCAACTCCCAGACACATAGTAATTTGCCTAAACAAAGTAGCTATAAAAGAAAAAATTCTAAAGGCAGTAAGAGAAAAAGGTCAACTAGGGAAGACCATTTAGAATAGCAGCAGATTTAACTACAGAAACCCTCCAGGCTAGGAGAGCTTGGAGCCCTATCTTCAAAGTTCTAAAAGATAAACAAATTCAACCAAGAAAAACCTACCCTGCCAAGCTAAGCTTCATCAGTGAGGGAGAATTAAAATCTTTCCCAGATATCCAATCCCTAAGAACCTATGCTGCCACCAGACTACCTCTATAAGAAACACTTAAGAAAGTACTGAACACAGAAGAAAAGTAAAAAAGAATAGCAACATTATTCACAAGAGTATAGGCAAAAGATTAAAAACACACGTGAACCAATTCCAAAAGCAAAAGAAAGACAACAAACAAACAGGAACAAAACACTGTAAGAACCTTATGACAGGGATAACTCTCACATTTCAATAATTAACCTAAATGTGAATGGACTAAATGCACCACCAAAAAGACACAGAATGGCAAAATGGATAAAATATCACCAGGCAATAATTTATTGCCTTCAAGAGACTCACCTCACTAGAAAGGACACTCACAGACTCAAAGTAAGAGGATGAGATACAAACTTTCAGGCAAACAGAACACAAAAGAAACGAGGAGCTGCGATCTTAATTTCAGACAAAATACCCTTTAAGCTATCAAAAATTTAAAAAAGATACAGAAGGCCACTATATAATGATAAAAGGTTCAATCCATCAATAAGAAATATCCATCTTAAACATATATGCTCCCAACATAGGAGTGCCAACTTTCATAAAGTAGCTTCTATGTAAACCAAAAATGATATCAACTCTAACACTATCATAGCTGGGGACTTCAATATCCCACTCACAGTCCTAGACAGATCATCAGGACAAAAAATCAGCAATGAGATCTAGAACCTCAATGTGACTCTTGACCAAATGGACTTAATTGATATCTACAGACCACTCCATCCAACAACCACAGAATATACATTCTACTCATCACTACATGGAACGTACTCTAAAATTGACCACATACTTGGCCATAAATCAAGCATGAGCAAATTTTAAAAGATCAAAATTTTACCATGCACCTTCTCAGACCACAGTGGAATAAAAATAAACATCACCCCCAACAAGCTTCCCCCAAAACACACAAATACATGGACACTAAACAGCATGATGCTAAACAACTCCTGGGTCAATGATGAAATCAAAACAGAGATTAAAAGATATCTGGAAACAAATGAAAATGAAGAAACATCTTACCAAAATCTCTGGGATGCCATGAAAGCTATAGTAAGAGGGGAATTCATATCCCTACAAATGCACATGAAGAAAATGGAAGGATAACAAATTAACAGCCTAACAAGCCACCTAAGAATACTGAAAAAGTAAGACCACCAAAACCCTAACTTCAGTAGAAGAATCCAGATCACCAAAATAAAAGCCCAAATCTAGGACATAGAAGACAAGATAATACAAAAAATCAGTGAAACAAAAAGCTGGTTCTTCAAAAAGATAAACAAGATCAATGGTCCCCTAGCTAGACTGACCAAAAAAAAAAAAAACAGAGAAAAAACCCAAATAAACACAATCAGAAACACAAAAGATGAAGTCACATCTGACCCTGCAGAAATACAAAAGATCATTAGAGACTACTATGTACACTTGTATAGAAACAAACCTGAAAACCTTAAGGAAATGGAGGACTTTCTGACATCACACAACCTGACTAGGTTGAAACAAGAAGAAATTGAGACCCTAAATAGACCAATAACAATCAAGGAAATTGACTACGTAATAAGAAAACTTCCTACAAAAAAACGCCCTGGTTCAGATGGCTTTCCAGCAGAATTCTACAAGACATTTAGGGAGGAGGTGATACCAATCCTACTGAAGGTATTCCAGGCAATTGAGATTGATGGAATTCTCCCCAAATCATTTTATGAAGCTAACATCACATTGATACCCAAGCCAGGTAAAGACCCAACAAAGAAAGAGAACTATAGGCCAATAACTTTGATGAACATAGATGCTAAAATTCTCAAAAAGATCCTAGCAAACCAGATTCAACAACACTTCTCAAAAATCATCCATCATGACCAAATAGGCTTCATCCCTGGGACGCAAGGCTGGTTCAACATTTGTAAAACCATAAATGTCAAAACAAAAACCACATGATTATATCATCAGATGCAGAAAAAGCTTTTGATAAAACCCAGCACCCCTTCTTGTTAAAAATCCTCGAACATCTAGTCCTACGTGGAACATACCTCAAAATAGCAAAAGCCATCTATGAGAAACCCACAGCAAGCATACTCCTAAATGGACAAAAATTGGAAACATTTCCCCTGAAAACTGGAACAAGACAGGGATGCCCACTCTCACCCCTCCTGTTCAATATAGCGTTGGAAGTCCTGGCTAGAGCAATCAGAAAATAAAAGATAATCAGGGGTATCCAAATGGGAAAGGAGGAAGTCAAGTTATCTCTCTTTGTAGATGACATGATTGTGTACCTTGAAAACCCAAGAGAATCTGTCAAAAACCTCCTTACACTGATAAAGGACTTTGCTAAAGTCTCAGGATATAAAATAAATGTGCAAAAGACAATAGCATTTCTTTACACCAACAATAAACAAACAGAAACCCAAATAAAAAGCACAATTCCATTTACAATAGCCACAAAAAAAAAAAAATCAAATACCTAGGCAACTTCCTAGCCAGAAATGTGAAAGACCTTTACAATGAGAGCTACAAAACACTGCTCAAAGAAATCAAAGATGACACAAACAAGTGGAAAAATATCCCATGCTCATGATTGGAAGAATCAACATTGTGAAGCTATCCATTCTACCTAAGGCAATCTACAGATTTAATGCAATACTCATCAAATTACCAGCAACATTCTTCTCAGACCTAGAAAAAACAACACAGGAATTCATATGGAAACACAAATGACCAAGAATAGCCAGAACAATTCTCAACAAAAAAAAAAAACAAAGCAGGAGGTATCATATTAGCAGACTTCAAACTTTACTATAAAGCTACAATAATCAAAACAGTTTGGTATTGGTACAGGAACAGGCATATAGACCAATGGAATAGAATTGAGATTCCAAAACCAAAACCTCAATTTCTCAACCAACTCATCTTTGACAAAGCCTCCACTACCTACCACTGGGAAGAGGAGAACCTATTCAATAAATGGTGCTGGGAAAACTGGCTGACCACATTCAGAGGTCTCAAACAAGATCCCTATCTATCCCTATCCACAAAAAATAACTCTAAAGGGATCAAAGACCTAAACGTAAAACCTCAAACTATAAGAACCTTTAAAAATGCAGGATACACCCTTATGGAAATTGGAACTGGCGTCCAATTCCTGAGCAATAACCAAAATGCACGGGCCATAAGAGATAAGATAGATAAGTGGGACCTCATTAAACTGACAAGTTTCTGCAAAGCCAAAGAAACCATCAAGAGAGCAGGGAGACAGCCCACAGACTGGGAAAATATATTTGCCAACTCCAGTTCTGACAAAGGCCTAACATCTTGGATCTACAAGGAAGGAACTCAAACGTGCTGAAAAGAAAAAAAACAAACAACCCCATTATAAAGTGGGCAAAAGGAAGCCAGGTTTGGTGGCTCATCCTGTAATCCCGGGCCTTTGGGAGGCTGAGGTGAGTGGATTGCCTGAGCCTGCCGGTTCGAGACCCACCTGGGCAGCGAGACCTCATCTCTACAATAAATCAAAAATCAGCCGGGCGTGGTAGCGCATGCCTGTACTTTCGGCTACTTGGAAGGCTGAGGCGGAAGGATCGCCGGAGGCCAGCAGGTTGAGGCTGCGGTGGCCGGGAGCGGTCACTGCACTCCAGTCTGGACGACAGAGTGAGACTCCAACTCACAAAAAATAAAAAATAAAAAAATAAAGTGGGCAAAAGATATGCACAAACACTTCTCAAAGGAAGACATCTGAGCGGCCAACAGATGCATGAAGAAATGTTCAACCTCACTAATCATCAAGGAGATGCAAATCAAAACTACACTGAGATACACCTAACTCCAGTCAGAATGGCAATTATCAATAACTCAAAAAATAACAGATGCTGGAGAGGATGTGGTGAAAAGGGAACACTTCTACATTGTTGGTGGGAGTGGAAACTAGTGCAGTCTCTGTGAAAAGCAGTGTGGCGATTCCTAAAAGCTCTAAATATCGACCTCCATATGACCCCGCAATCCTCCTACTAGGAATATACCCTGAAGAACTCAAATCACTCTGTCAAAAAGATAACTGCACATGCATGTTTATCACAGCATTGTTCACAATAGCAAGCATCTGGAACCAACCATGTTGTCCATCAAAATTGGACTGGATTTAAAAATGTGGTACATATACACAATGGAATACTATGCAGCCATAAAAAAGAACAAAATCATGAATTTTGCAGCAACCTGGATGGAGCTAGGGTCTATAATACTGAGCGATCTCTCACAGAACCAAAGATCTGAGTATCATATGTTCTCACTCATATATAGTGGACCTTGAACATCTATCATAATACTATGAGAAAAGGACTGACAGTGGTGGGAAATTATGGGGGGGGGGTAGGGAGAGGAAGGGAGGTGGGAGTAACGGTAGTGAAAATCTGTCTGGGGAC
>JAPVLO010001702.1:0-181442 GCA_027257055.1 Cephalopachus bancanus | reverse complement strand
CCCAACCCCCCCTGTGCAGTTGATCCCACCCAGAGACCCAGATGAGCATCCCTAAAATTGAAAGTGCTATAAAAAAGATACCTGCACACGTATGTTTATCGCAGCATTGCTCACAATAGCAAGAACCTGGAAGCAACCATGCTGCCCATCAAAAGACGACTGGATTTTAAAAATGTGGTACATATACATGATGGAATACTATGCAACCATAAAAAAGAACAAAATCATGAATTTCACAGCAGCCTGGATGGAATTAGAGTCTATAATACTGAGTGACCTCTCACAGAAACAAAGATTCAAGTATCAAATGTTCTCACTCATATAATGGACCTTGAACATCCAATGTAATACTATAAGAAAATGACTGACCATACTGGGAAACTATGGGGGGGGAGGGAGATGGGATTAACAGTAGCAAATATCTTTCTGGGGATGGGAAAACACCTCTTATCAACAGGGTGCCTGAATGAAATGTAATTGTATACCTAACCCTTAACTGTACCTCACAACATCATAATAAAAAATATTGATAAAAAAAGTGAAAGTGAAGCTACCACCTCCGCCATTCTCAAGGCAGAATTGCATCGCCCCACCCACCTATCAGAGCCTCCACCTGGGTTCCCATGGTTACGTCGTTAAACAGGAGACAAAGCCCCTTCCCCTACACTGAACAGACTGAGACAACTAAGAGTCACAGACCTCCCAGGCAGCATGCTAGCTGCCTGCAACAAAAACAAAGGGGAGAGGCTGGAGATCAGAGCTCAAGTGACTTTAGCCACTAAGGAAAGATTATAGAACTAGTCTGATCTCTTATTTTGACCTTTGGTTTTATCATTCCGACTGTATGTTTTGCTCCCTATTGTTTGCTTTCTAACTTACACTATCTGTTTCACGATCTTATTGGTCTGTCTCTGTGTAGCTACAAGTATTCTTTAGGGAATTTTCCTTCTGTGTTTTTTTTTTAACTTTTCTCCAGCCTTGTGTCTCTTTTTCACCTGTTAGTTGGTATGTTTGCCTGTTTTCCCTCTCACTCTTCTTTCTTTCTAACTTCCTATTGATCGCCCCTTCCTCCATTATTTTCCTCTTTTGTACCTCCTTTTGCTCCAGGGATGAGAGAAAAATCTACACAAATGAAGAAAAACCAAAAGAAGAATATGGGTCTCTCCCAGGCCCTGGGCGGGCAGACACTGAGAAAACTGACTTCGGAATGCAAACAATGAAGAGCCCCCAGAAAGACTGGTCTCAGAATGCAAACCTAGATATCAAGACATTAATGGAGATATTAAAAAGAATTGAGGAGACTCAAGAAGAAACTAGAAAGGAGCTGATATCTGAGATAACAGTAATAAAGAATACTGTGAATGAAATAAATAACAAACTGATAGGCATGGAAAGAAGAATTACCCAAGAGAAGAAAGAATCTCAGAGCTCGAGGACCAAAATATAGAAATAACCCAAACTCTCAAAACACAGAAAACAAGCTCAAAAAGACAGAAAAAAACCTTCAAGAGATGAACGATTACTTCAAGAGACCGAACCTAAGAGCAATTTGCCTTCCTGAGGCAGAAGGAGATAAGAGACCACAGTGGAACAAACCTTCCATGAGATCATTCAAGAAAACTTCCCTTATCTAATCAATGATGCAAAAATTCAAACACAAGAGATTCAGAGAACCCCTGCAAGACAAAAAATGAGACGACCAACTCCTAGACACTTAATAATTTGCCTAAACAAAGTAGGCATCAAAGAAAAAATCCTAAAGGCAGCAAGAGAAAAAGGCCAGATCACCTACCATGGAAAACCAATTAGAATAGCAGCAGACTTATCTACAGAAACCCTTCAGGCTAGGAGAGCTTGGAGCCCTATCTTCAAAGTCCTAAAAGATAAACAATTTCAACCAACAATAATCTACCCAGCCAGATTAAGCTTCATCAGTGAGGGAGAATTAAAATCTTTCCCAGATATCCAATCCCTAAGAACTTACACTGCCACCAAACCACCTCTACATGAAACACTTAAGAAAGTACTAAATGCAGAAGAAAAGGGGAAAAGAGAACAATGTTCTTCACAAGAGTACAGGAAAAAGAATAAAATACACATGAACCAACCCCAAAAACTAAAGAAAGACAAAAAACCAAGTGGAAGAACAACTCTATAAGAACTCTACATAGGAACGAACTCTCACATTTCAATAATTAGCGTGAACGTGAATGGACTAAATGCACCATTGAAAGGACATAGAATGACAAAATGGATAAAATATCACCAGGCAACAAGAGACCCATCTCACTAGAAAGGACAAGCACAGACTCAAAGTAAGAGGATGGAAAACAAATTTTCAGGCGAATGGAACACAAAAGAAAAGAGGAGTCACGATCCTAATTTCAGACAAAATACCATTTAAGCTATCAAAAATTAAAAAAGATACAGAGGACCACTATATAATGATAAAAGGTTCACTCCATCAACAAGAAATATCTATCCTAAACATATATGCACCTAACATAAGTGCACCAACTTTTATAAAGCAACTCCTAGGAAAACTAAAGAAAGATATTGACTCTAACACCGTCATAACTGGGGACTTTAATACCCCACTCACTACCCTAGGCAAATCATCAGGACAAAAAATAAGCAAGGAGATCTGGAACCTCAATGTGACTCTGGACCAAATGGACTTAATTGATACCTACAGAACACTCCATCCAAACACCACAGAATACACATTCTACTCATCACTGCATGGAACATATGCTAACATCGACCACATAATTGGCCATTAATCAAGCATAAGCAAATTTTAAATGACCGAAAATATACTGTGCACCCTCTCGGACCACAGTGGAATAAAAATAAACATTAACACCAACAAGGTTCCCCCAAAACCCACAAAGACATGGACACTAAACAACTCCTGGGTCAATGATGAAATCAAAACAGTGAAAAAAAGATAACTGGAAACAAATGAAAATGAAGAAACATCTTACCAGAATCTCTGGAACTCCATGAAAGCTGTAGTAAGAGGGGAATTTATATCCCTACAAACGCACATGAAGAAAACGGAAGGAGCACAAATTAACAGCCTAACAAACCACCTATGGAGGCTGGAAAAACAAGACCACAAAAACCCTAATTTCAGCAGAAGAATCCAGATCACCAAAACAAAAGCCCAAATCCAGGATGTAGAAGACAAAAAGACAATACAAAAAAATCAATGAAACAAAAAGCTGGTTCTTTGAAAGGATAAGCAAATCGATGGTCCCCTAGCTAGACTGACCAACAAAAAGAAAGAAAAAACCCAAATAAGCACAATCAGAAACACAAAAGATGAAGTCACATCTGACCCTGAAGAAATACAAAGGATCATTAGAGACTACTATGTACGCTTGTATGGAAACAAACTTGAAAACCTCAAGGAAATGGAGGACTTTCTGTCATCACACAACCTGCCTAGGTTGAAACAAGAAGAAATTGAGACCCTAAATACACCAATAGCAATCAACGAAATTGACTATGTAATAAGAAAACTACCTACAAAAAAAAAAAAAAACACTGGTCCAGATGGCTTTCCAGCAGAATTCTACAAGACATTTAAGGAGGAGCTGATTCCAATCCTACTGAAGGCATTTCAGGTGATTGAGAAAGATGGAACCCTCCCCAAATCAATTTATGAAGCTAACATCACATTGATACCCAAGCCAGGAAAAGACCCAACAAAGAAAGAGAACTACAGGCCAATATCTTTGATGAACATAGATGCTAAAATTCTCAACAAGATCCTAGCAAACCGAATTCAGCAATACATCTCAAAAATCATCCATCATGACCAAGTAGGCTTCATTCCTGGGATGCAAAGCTGGTTCAACATTCTTAAAACCATAAATGTAATTAAATACATCAACAGATGTCAAAACAAAAACCACATGATTATATCATTAGATGCAGAAAAAGCTTTTGATAAACTCCAGCCCCTCTTCTTGATAAAAGCCTTCGAACATCTAAGCATGCAGGGAACATACCTCAAAGTAGTAAAAGTCATCTACAAGAAACCCACAGCCAGCATACTCCTAAACGGACAAAAATTGGAACCATTTCCCCTTGAAAACTGGAACAAGACAAGGATGCCCACTCTCTCCCCTCCTGTTCAATATAGTATTGGAAGTCCTGACTAGAGCAATCAGAGAAGAGAAGGCAATCAGGGGTATCCAAATAGGAAAAGAGGATGTCAAATTATCTCTCTTTGCAGATGACATGATCATGTACCTTGAAAACCCAAGAGAATCTGTCAAAAACCTCCTTACACTGATAAAGGCCTTCAGCAATGTCTCAGGATATAAAATAAGTGTGCAAAAGACAATCGCATTTCTTTACACCAATAATAAACAAACAGAAACCCAAATAAAAAGCACAATTCTATTCACAATAGCCACAAAAAAAATGAAATACCTTGGCAGCTTCCTAACCAGAGATGTGAAAAATCTTTACAATGAAAAATACAAAACTCTGCTCAAAGAAATCAAAGATGACACAAACAAGTGGAAAAATATCCCATGCTCATAGATTGAAAGAATCAACATTGTGAAGATGTCCATCCTACCTAAGGCAATCTACAGATTCAATGCAATACCTATCAAATTACCAGCAATATTCTCCTCAGACCTAGAAAAAACAACACAGGAATTTATATGGAAACACAAATGACCAAGAATAGCCAGAACAATCCTCAGCAAAAAAAAAAAGCAGGTGGTATCACATTACCAGACTTCAAACTTTACTATAAAGCTACAGTCATTAAAACAGCTTGGTATTGGTACAGGAACAGGCATATAGATCAATGGAATAGAATTGAGATTCCAGAAGCAAAGCATCAATTTCTAATCAAGTCATCTTTGACAAAGCCTCCACCACCTACCACTGGGGAGAGAAGAATCTATTCAGTAAATGGTGCTGGGAAAACTGGCTGACCACATGCAGAAGATTGAAACAGGACCCCTATCTATCCCCATACACAAAAATTAACTCCAAATGGATCAGAGACGTAAATGTAAAACCTCAAGAACCTTAGAAAATGAAGGACATGCCCTCATGGAAATTGGAAGTGGCATCCAATTCCTGAACAAAACCCGAAACCCACAGGCCATAAGGGATAAGATAGACAAGTGGGACTTCGTTAAACTGACAAGCTTCTGTAAAGCCAAAGAAACCATCAAGAGAGCAGGGAGACAGCCTACAGACTGGGAAAAAGTTTTTGCCAACTCCAGGTCTGACAAAAGCGTGACATCTTGGATCTACAAGGAACTCAAACGTGCTGAAAAGAAAAAAACAAACAACCCCATTATAAAATGGGCAAAAGATATGAACAGACACTTCACAAAGGAATATATTCGAGCAGCCAACAGACACATGAAGAAATGTTCAACCTCACTAATCATCAGGGAGATGCAAATCAAAACCACACTGAGATACCACCTAACTCCAGTCAGAATGGCAATTATCAACAACTCAAAAAATAACAGTTGTTGGAGAGGGTGTGGCAAAAAGGGAACACTTCTACACTGTTGGTGGGAGTGTAAACTAGTGCAACCTCTGTGGAAAACAGTGTGGCGATTCCTAAAAGTTCTAAACATCAACCTCCCATATGACCCTGCAATCCCCCTACTGGGAATATACCCTGAAGAACTCAAATCACTCTATAAAAAAGATACCTGCACACGAATGTTTATTGCAGCATTGTTCACAATAGCAAGAACCTAGAACCAACCATGCTGTCCATCAAAAAAGGACTGGATTAAAAAATGTGGTACATATACACAATGGAATACTACACAGCCATAAAAAAGAACAAAATCATGAATTTCGCAGCAACCTGAATGGAACTAGAGTCTATAATACTGAGTGACCTCTCACAGAAACAAAGATCTGAGTAGCACATGTTCTCACTCATATAGTGGACCTTGATCATCCAATGCACTACCATAATAAAATGACTGACAGTGGTGGGAAACTATGGGGGGGGTGGGACTAATGGCAGTAAACATCTGTCGGGGGACGGGAAGACACCTGTTATCAACAAGGGGGCCTGAATGAAGCATATTTGTTTACCTAACCCTTAACTGTACCCCACAATATCATAATAAAAAATATTGATTTTTTTTAAAAAAAGAAAAGAAACAACCAAAGCTAGAAACTAGTAAGCAACACTTTCTTTTCCTGCCTGCATTTATATATTCCCTCTACTTTCTTCCACTTTTTTTCATAGCACAGAGAAGAAAATATATATATTATCTTGCAAGCATTTGAGTCTTTCTTATGATTTCTTGTGTCTAAATTATTATTGGGCAACAGGAATTCTGCAACTGAAATTACATTCTGCCAACTTCTCCAGCATTCAAAGTTTCAGGGAAGGTAGGGGTACAGTTGAGCTTAAGCCTGTGTTGTAAGAGTAATGGTTCTTCGTTTCTGTGAAAGATCACTCAGTATTATAGACTCCACAGAGAAGGGGGGGCACACCTCATCAACAAGGGTACCTGCACAATCAATATTTGTATACCTAACCCTGATTTATACTCCGCAATTTTAAAATTAAAAATTAAAAAATTTTTTTTTAAAAAAACAAGCAAATGTGCTAAAAATAAAAATAAAGAGTAAGGTGATTTCTCATGCTGTGTGAGAAGCCCCTTTCCTTCATGGAGAAAAAGAGGGAAGTGTGAAGGAAAGGAGAAAAAATTGTTCTCAGATAAAGAATGAAGCAACATTAAGGGTGCAGGCTCTTTGTGAATAGAGAAATCAACAGCTAAAAATAGTCTTCTGGCTCTAGTTGACCTCTGGACATATAGATATTTCTAATAAGTTAAATTGCTATTTGTTGCCTCTAAAATAATAGTCTCGAATCAATTGCTTTCTATTTGTGTCTTACATAAGCTACTTGGTATTTTTGTTTAGTGGTCTATATCTGAAAATGTCTTTAAATATCTCCATTCTAATCATTAATTTGGGCTAAATAATAAAGAGACAGCAGTTTTGTGGTTTTGACAAGATTCTCTGAATAAGTTGATATTTGCACTTAGCATCCCAGCAAGCTACTGGAGGAAACATGGACTTACCTAGGGAATACAGATGGTTTAAACCATGCCATGTCAAACTAACACAAGATCAAGGCCAGTTCCCTCATAAATAATGAACATTAACACATAGTTAAGATCAATTTATCTAAAAGTTTGCTACAATTATGTCTTCCTAAGAAATGTGTAACATTTATAGCTTGCTATCAAAGTTTCTTTCATTTAGTTTTTACCTGAATAATAAAATAGACTAAAACATTTAGGCTGAGAATAGGAAATTAGATGACAAATTGAATGGATGCTAAAAACCATTCTGTTAAAACATGTTTGGGAATATAATATTTACATGGTCTTAAAGTGCAAAGCCTCCTTATTACTTTTTTAGTTACAAAGTTTAAAATATACCTTTATGATGAAGGCAGATACTACCTGTCTTAGCTTGTTCAGAGCGTTATAACAAAAGTACCGTTAACTTGGTGGCTTAACCAACAAACATTCATTTCCCACAGTTCTGGAGGCTGTAGAGTCTGAGACCAAGGTGCTGGCATGTCCTCATGTTTGATGAGGACCCATTGTCTACTTCAAAAATGGCTGTCTGTCTTCTTGCTGTTTTCTCACATGGTAGAAAGGTGTGCAAGAGCCCTCTGGGATTTCTTTTATAAGGGCATTAATTCCACTCATGAGGGCCACGACCTTCTGACCTGATTGCCTCCCAAAGCCTCTGTTTCTTAATAGGATCACATTAGTGGTTAGGATTTCAGCATATGAATTTGGGGGCAACATAAACATTCAGTTCATAACACCATCCTAATCAATTGATCAAAATTAGATCAACAAAATTGGAATAAACTATTATGGGCCTCCTTGTGTGATGCAAGGAAAACTTGGCACATAAACAATATCACCTAAGTTGTGTTCTTGCTAAAACAGGTAACCTGAATTCATGGGAAAACAATAAGAAATGTCCAAAATATGGGACATTATACAAAACAAATGCTCCAGACTAAAAAAAAAAAAGTAAATGTCATAAAAGATTAAAACAAATATAAAACAAAACCCCAAAATGGGAAACTTCTATAAAAGTAGATTATAGGAGACTTAGGGACTAGATAGCCAAATGTATGAGTGAACCGTAACTTATGTATTATATATAAATGTATATATGTGCATGTATGTTTTATATATATATATGTATGTATACACACACACACATACACACACACATATATATATATATATATACACATATATAAAATTGGGAGAAAGAGGAGAAAATTTGATAAATTTTGAAATGTAATAATAGAATTAACATCATGTAAGAAAGTGTAATTCCTAGGAAATATATTTGAGAATCAAACATGACATCAAGCATTTACTTTAAAAAATAAATTTTATTGTATATATTTAAGGTCTACAACATGATGTTATGAGATATACATAGACAATAAAGTGATCACTATAGTGAAGCAAATTAATATATCCATTATCACACATAGCTACACATTTGTGTTTGTGTGTATGTCAAGAACAGCTAAAATCTACTCATTTCAGCATAGTCTTCATATTGTACATTAAATCTCTAGACTTGTTTATTCTACATATCTGCTACTGTGTATCTTTTAACCTATATCTTTCCATTTTCTCCCTCCCTCCCCCCTTCCACCTCTAGGTTTGGTTCACAAGTGATCATTGTACAAGTCAGACTTTTTATTTCTTCCTGATTCAATCTTGGTAGGCTGCATTTTCTAGGAATTTATCAATATCCTCTAGGCTATCCAATTGTTTGCAAATAATCATTCATAATAGTTCCTTCCTCTTCTATTTATTTATAAGGCATCTGTTGTTATGTTTACACTTTTTACTGAGTCAGAGTCACACTCTGTCTGCCAGGCTGGAGAGCAGGAACACGCTCATAGCCTCTGCAGCCTCGACCTGCTGGGCTCAGATGATCTTTCTGCCTCAACCTTCCAAGTAGCTGGTACTACAGGCATGTACCACCATGCCAGGCTAATTTTTTGATTTATTGTAGAGATGAAGTCTCGCCAAGTTGCCCAGGCTGGTCTAAGACTCAGGTAATCCTCCCACCTTGGCCTCATAAAGTGCTGGGGTTACAGGCTTGACTTTTTTAGACTATCTTGTCTATTTTCTTGAGGCATAAAAGGTAATTATTAGAGATCTTTCTTTTTTTTAATGTTGGCATTTATTGCCAAAAAGTTTCCTCTTAAAAGTGTATTTGCTGTATCCCATAGGCTTTAGTATATTGTGTTTCTTTTGTCAGTTGTCCAAGATATTTTTTAAATTTATTTTTTAATTTCTTCTTTGACCCCTTTGGTTGTCTAGGAGCATGCAGCTTAATTCCCACATATTGTGAATCTGTGGAAGATGAAGATTCTTGTAGTTATTGATTTCTAGTTAAATACTGTTGCAGTCAGAAATGATAGGATTTTAATCTTCTTGAGTTGTTAATCTTTGTTTCGTGGCCCAATTTATGGTCTACCCTAGTGAATGTTTCATGTGCACTAGAGAAGAATGTGTATTCTGTTGCTACTTGGGTAGATGTTCTATACATGTCTGTTGAGTTCATGAGGAATAAAATGCAGTTCAAATTCAGCATTTTCTTATTAATTTTCTATCTGGTTGATCTATTCATTTTTGAAAGTAAGATTATGAAGACATCTATATTATTGCATTGCTATTTATTTCTTCCTTCATTTTCATTCATATATGCTTAAATATTTATAAGCATAAATTGGTTTATATATGTATATATTAATGTTAGGTGCATATAGATTCACAATCGTGTTCTCTTGATGCATTAACCTCTGATTCACTGAATAATGATATTATTTGTTTCTTGTGAAAGTTTTTGACATGAATTCTATTGTATTTGCTAAAAGCATAATCACTCCTCTTTTCCTTTAGTTTTCGTTTGCATGAAATATCTTCTATCCCTTCATTTTCATCCTTGTGTGCCCTTAAAGTTAAAGTGGGTCTCTAGGAAGAAGCATATACAAGGATCTTGTTTTTTTTATCCATTCAGTCCCTCTATCACTTTTGATTAAAAAACTAATTCATTTCATTCAAGGTAATTATTGATAGGCAAGGACTTGCAACTACTATTTGCTAATTGTTTTCTGGTTGTTTTGTAGATTTGTTTTTCTCTTCTTCCTCTCTTGCTGTCTACCTTGGTGATTTCGTTATTTTTTATAGTGACAAACTGATTCTTTTCTCTTTATTATTTGTGTGTCTTCAAAAGTTTGTGCTTTGTAGTTACCATAGGCTTACATAAAACACTTTGAAATAGTCTATTTCAAGCTGATACCAACTTAACTTTGGTTGCATACTAAGATTTTGAATTTTTATCCTGACCCCCAAAACTTATATTTTTGGCATCACAATTTTCATATTATGCATTATTTACCAACTTACTGTAGCTATAATTATTATGGACCACTTTAAGTTACATTTGTACCAGAGATAAGAATTATTTACATACCATCATTACAGTACTGGGATATTCTTAGTTTGGTTATATATTTATCATTATCAGTGAGTTTTATACTTTCATATGTTTCATGTCAGTAATTAACATTCTTTCCTTTCTACTTGAAGAGCTCCCATTAACATTTGCCATAAGTGAGATTTCGTGTGAATTCTCTCAGCTTTTGCTTGACTGGGACTTTACTTCTCCCCCATTCCTTAAAGAAGGCTTTGCTGACTAAACTATTCTTGGCTGGTAAGTTTTGTTTGACAGTTTGATTATAATGTGAGAACTTATTTGGGTTGAACCTGATTGAGAATCTTTGAACTTCATGGATTTGTATATTCATATTTCTTCCAAGACCTAGAAAGTCTTCAGCAATTGTTTCATTAAATAAGCTTTTTTTGTTGTTGTTTTTTGCTTTTGCTTTTGTTCCTTGCTCTGCCTCTTCTCCTTTGTAACTGTCATGATGAAAAATTAAGACCTGCTCTTTTTCATTTTTCCCCCCTCTGCCTTAGTAACTTTAAACGATCTATCTTTAAGTTCAAAGATTCTTTCTTCTGTTTGCTCTAGTCTATGTGAAGCACTATTGATTTTTAAAATTTTATTCTTTATTTGTTTTCAACTTCATGGCTTCTATTTAATTCTTTTTAATAATTTCTATTTTTGACTCTTTCATTTATATAATGGACTATGTCCTGATTTTGTTGAATTATCAATATGTATTTGCTTATATCTCACTGAATTTCCTTAAAATCATTATTTTGCATTCCTTTTCAGGCAATTTGTACATTTTAATTTTTTTGAGTCCAGTTTCTGGAGAATTATTGTTTCTTTGAAAGTTTCATATTTTCTTGACTTTTCATATTTCCTGGATGCCTGTGCTGATATCTGTACATCTGATAGAGCAGTCATCTCTTCCAAACTTTAAAGAGTGGATTTCATAGGGAAAGACACCTGCAAATGGGCCCAAGGCTGCCATTTGGGCATGGTGTGGTGGCTCTGGTTCTAGCTGTGCACAGTGGTATAGGCTCCATGCAAATTCTGCAGCTGTGATCCACATCAGTGATACGTGCAAATGCCTCAGTGGCCTGAGCTATAGGAGTCTGTGGCACCGCAGTGGCAGCATTGGTTATTTGGGGTCTCATAATAAGGGCTTTGGGGACTCCCTTGTACTCATTTCCTCACACTGAAGAGCCTTAGGTAAGGGAATTCTTCCTGATGTTGGGTTTAACACAGCCCACAGGCAGTCGCAACGTGCGGGGATGCAAGGTTCAGGTTTTCAGAGCAACTGTGGAGCCAGGGTTGACAATCTTGCTCATGTCACTGCACTTACTTTCAAATGACCAGGAATATATGCATGTGTGTTTGTGTGTGTATATGTATATATATTTCATATATATAAATCCATCAGTATAAAATATTATCTATAGATAGATAATGTCCATCTGACAAATGTCACCAAAGGCAAACATGTAGTCCAACAAAATATGTTTATTGGCTTGCTTCCATAAGTGATAACGCACACTAGAAGAACCAAGAGGCATCCATCAGACAAATGAAGACATAAAATTAATTTAGGATTTGGGATAATGATGGATTTGTGGTCAACATTAAATGTAGTTGGGTTTTGATTGGCTCAAAGCAAGGCAGAGCTGTGTATAAAGGGCTTAACAAGGAGGCTGGACGATGAGTAGATTTAGAGTCTTGTTTTCTTGTAAACTACAAAGTTCATAAAAGAATGTATAATGTTGAATCCCTTATGTAAAGCTCTGCATTGAAGGTTATTCTAGTCCCTGGGTAGACATCATGGAAAGAATCATTGATGCATAGACAAATCTGTGTATATATTATGTATAGCTAAATGTCTTCATAAATAATCTATTTACATAAGGATGTGGAAAATCTCTTTTTAAAATTAATTTTTATTGTGTTAGCCTGAGTTCACTAGAAAACAGAGCCTGATATAAGGATTTAGTGCCGATTTTTTATGCACATAGGAACCCATAATGTGCATAAATCACAAGTGTGCAGCTCAATGAATTATCACAAAGTGAAGGCACCTATGTTCCTACTTCCCAGCTTAAAAATCAGAAAATAACCAACACAGAAAGCAGTGAGTTCTTTTGCCCCCTTCCAACCACTACATCCCCAATAGTAACCACTATCTCAACTTCTGATACATGTAATTAATTTTGCCTGGTGTGATGCTTTAATAAATGAGATCATGCAGCATGTATTTTTAGTGTTTTGACTTCTCTTCAGTGTAATTGTATTGCTTGCTAACATACAACCAAAAACTTAGGAATTTCATTAAATCTATATAATTTCTCTCAAGTTTGTAGACTGTGGGGTTTCAGAATGATGAAAAGAGACTAATTATAAGAAAAAATTAAAATTTAGGGATAAGTCAAGTTTTGTTGTACCTTTTTTTCTTTTTCTTTTTCTTTTTTTGAGTTGGAGTCTCACTCTGTCACCTAGGCTGGAGTGCAGTGGCATGCTCACAGGCACCACAGCCTCAACCTACTGGGCTCAGATGATCCTTCTGCCTCAGCCTTCCAAGTAGCTGGAACGACAGTCATGTGCTACCACGCCCTGCTTGTTTTTTGATTTCTTGTAGAGATGAGGTCTTACCAAGTTGCCCAGGTTGGTCTCAAATCCCTGAGCTCAGGCAATCCTCTCGCCTTGGCTTCCCAAAGTGCTGGGTTTACTGGTTTAAGCCACCATGCCTGGCTTTTTGTTGTACTTTTAAGTGAGAATTCTACATCGAATGAGCTAAAATTGCCTCCTAAAGAGTGATGCTGGAATACAACTGGAATGTCAGCTCCATGATGTCATAGACAGCTCAGTTAGCTCAATACTATATTCTCAGCAATGCCTGAGATGTAGCAGTTGCCCAATGGATATTATTGAATAAATATATTGTAAAATAGCAGTAAGTTACAGTGGTACTGGAAGAGCTCTCTCTTTGTCCTTGGGGATGCCCGAGTATGGCTTTTGCCAGAGAATGCTTATGAGTATGGATTTTGATTCTTGGTTGAAATAAGAACACTGAAATTTATGATGTGTGGTCTAGAACCCAAACTCTTTTGGCAAGTCCCAAGATCTATTTCTTTTCTAATGGCTTACAGCTAGCCTAATGGGATTGACAAGGCTATCTTGAATGCTTAATGTGATACTGAGAGTTTCTTGCATGGATTGAGGTGGTTGAAGTCAAAGACTGGCAAGGTCCATGCGACTGGTTGGGCCTGTGAGGGGCTTGAACTGTGAAATGTCTCCAGTGCTTGCTTGCTTTTTGTGTTACTGCATTGGAACCTCTGCCTTTAGATAAAAGCCTTATCTGAGCACATTCTGTGGTGTTTGTTGAGTGCTTTCAAAATCCACTTGGGAAAAGCAATAGATTCTCTGACTTGGGTGATCTGAGAACTGAGCAGATATCACATTTGCAAAACAAAGACTTTGAGATGATTTTCTTCTTGAACCAAATACCTTCTAGATATAAAAATGAATAAAATATTTGAAATATACAAGCTCTATTTTCTAGGTCAACTAAAACAAAGTTCTTATAAAACTTCTCACAGAATTCAATTAAAAGTCAAATATTTGAATCATATGCATGTGACACATTTATAAGCAAAATCTGCATCATTTGCAGGCTCATCACTAGTTCCAAAATAAATAAAATCAAAACATTGAGACAAGGAAACCAAGTGCTAAGTAGCTAAATTTTCTAATCCAGATATATTTTTGTTTTGGAAAAGATCGCCTTTAAAAACAAAGAAATTGAATCTTAGCTGGGCTCAGTGGCTCAGCCTGTAATCCCGCGCCTTTGGAGGCTGAGGGGAGTGGATTGCCTGAGCCTGCGAGTTTGAGACCTGCGGGGCAACTTGGCGAGACCTCATCTCTACAATAAAATCAAAATGAGCCGGGCGTGGTAGCGCACACCTGTAGCTCCAGCTACTTGGAAGGCTGAAGCAGAAGGATCGCCAGAGCCCAGCAAGTCGAGGCTGCGCTGGCCGGGAGTGGCCACTGCACTCCAGTCTGGGTGATGGAGTGAGACTCCAACTCAAAAAAAAAAAAAAAAGGAATTTGAATCTTGCCAGGGCTTTATAACTGAAAAAAAATATGTATATATATGAAATATATATAACTTGTATATAATATTCAAAATGTGTATATATTCAAGTATATTTTCTTTTTGTGTTGGAGTCTCACTGTCGCCCAGGCTGGAGTTTGGTGGCATGCTCATGGCCACCCCAGTGTCAACCTGCTGGGCGCTGGCAATCCTTCTGCTTCAGCCTTCCAAGTAGTTGGAACTACAGGAGCGTGCTACCATGCCTGGCTAATTTTGGATTTATTGTAGAGACGAGGTCTTGCCAAGTTCCCCGGGCTGGTCTCGAACCTGCAGTTTCAGGCAATTCACTTGCCTCAGTCTCCTGAAGTGCTGGGATTACAGGCTCAGTCACCAAGTCTGGCCAATCAAGTATATTTTCAAATAGCATATAGATTCACATATATTCCATATACATTCCATATATATACAAATATGTACACATATATGTAATCTGGGCTATTTGAGAACCTTGTTATGGCTACAATGTCTGTAGTTGCAGAGCTGGAGGCAAAATAATAAGTTTTATTACTCTCCACCCCCTTTAAATCAAATTTGGGAGGGAATACTAAGTAGAAAATGTATTGCCAGCACCCAGCAGGTTAACATTGGGGTGGCCATGAGCATGCCACCAAACTCCAGCCTGGGCACAGAGTGAGGCTCCAACTCAAAAAGAAAATATACTTGAATATATACACATTTTGTATATTATATACAAGTTATATATATTTCATACATATACAATATTTTTTTTCAGTTATAAAGCCCTGCAAGATTCAATTTCTTTTTTTTTTTGAGATGGAGTCTCACTCTGTCACCCAGACTGGAGTGCAGTGGCCACTCCCGGCCAGCGCAGCCTCGACCTGCTGGGCTCCGGCGATCCTTCTGCCTCAGCCTTCCAAGTAGCTGGAACTACAGGCATGGTGGCACATGCCTGTGGTTCCTATAGTTAAGTAGAAAATGAAATACATGGTGGCATATGCCTGTAGTTTCAGCTACTTGGAAGGCTGAGGCAGAAGTATCGCCTGAGCCCAGCAGGTCAAGGCTGCGGTGGCTGTGAGCATGCTACTGTACTCCAGCCTAGGCGACAGAGTGAGACTCCTATTCAAAAAAAAGAAAGAAAGAAAAGAAAAAGAAAAAATAAGTCCTGAAAGGAATCAGTAAAGGCTGAAACACCGTTGCTGGTGTAAAGGGAAGAGAACCCCGCCTAGATGATAGCACTACGGGGATGGTCACCTAAGCCCCAGCCAGATGGTGACCATCCTCTTCTTTTGTCCAGCCCTTCCTGACCAAGCTGTATTTAAGAGATGGGAACAAGTTACAGACTGTATCTGGTGCAGCTGTAGCAGGAATCTGAGAAGGATGAAAACAAGCTTGCCTGACCTTTTACTGGGGAAGATACCACTCTGCTGAAATAAACAATAAGAAGGCGAGGAGGGGAAACCATGAGGAACTTTCTAAACTGCTTCCTCTGCTGGAACGAGAGTACTTACTGAATATGAACCTTTTTTTAATGTGGTATCATCAGCCTCACACATTACTCAAAATTAGTTAAGCTCCTGGGAATCACGTGAGCAGTAGCAACTCCAACAATACTCAGTCAGTAGAAAAAAAAATTGCTGATCTTGAAGAGGTTCAAAGAGGAAGCTAAAAGCACTGTCAGCTTTGTTCTTAAATGAAGTTGTGTTCTTATTTTCTATGCACCAAGCAAGCAAAAGGAAATGGCTTTATACATCATTTCTATGCTTTTCACACAGTAAACACAAAAGTCAAACCAAGGAACATATTTTAATTAATTAAATAATGTAAACATTTCCCCTGGAATTTGTACAGTTTTGCCCCATTGTGTTTCCTGTTTTTTGTGTTATGTGAAAACAAAAACCTTTGAGTATATATTAAAACTGTCTGCATATTACTATATAGAGGCATTGGAACATATTGCAAACTAATTTAAATATAAAGTAACTGGAATGTGCTAGTGTCTCTTATTAGTTGCTTCTTATGAAATCTAAATAAGATGACTTTTTATAAAAATCAACATATAAAAATGACAGCACTTCACTTTTATGCTTGAATATTTTAAATTATAAGTATTGATTTATTAAGTTACCTATGTTGGCATACTTAACTAAATTTTATATATTGGAAAAATAAAATACAAATATAAATATCTGTGTTCATGGGCATCATTTTAAAATTGAAACTCAACTCTTCCAGTCATGATGGAACCAGACTTTACTCTTCCACTCTGTACAATTAGAAAACTGGGAAGAAAATTTAGACAACTTCTTCCAGTCATTTGGCAACAGTCATTGCAGGACTTCTGACGTGGAGAAAATGAAAGTAAATATGAATATAATAATTACTTTGTTTCTCTTCATGAAGGAATTTTTCAGATGATGGTCAGGGAGAGGGATCCCTGTTGACCTTGCTAAATTCAGAAGACAGAAGTCAGAATTTGAGGGAGCTGAGGCAGCTAGAATCAGTGGATAGAGAATCCTGGAGGAAGTAACTATGCAGAGACAGAATTCAAGACACCTGAGAGTCTCTTTGAATTTATTGTCCAATACTAAACTGTACATTTATACATTGAAATTTAAAAAGTATAGTCAAAGAATATTCAGGCACTTGAAAGCTGCTTGATATCCAGGACTCATCCAGAGCTGAGAGACATTCAAATCCCAACCAGCTAGAATGTAGAGATGTCTATGAATACAGTAAGTCCCCTACATACAAACCTTCAAGTTACAAACTTTAATGAAGCACAACTGCATCTTTAAATGTATTATTTATTTCCATCAGGTGTCAGTATAGCCTGTAAAATACATACAGTACTATGTAGCTGACTGTGTTAGTTGGATACCTAGGCTAATTTTGTTGCACTTACAACAAATGACTTATGAATGTGCTCTCAAAACCAAATGCATTCATATGTTGGAGGCTTCCTCTACTCAGGACATGAAGTAAAGCCCTCCAGGAAGGTTATGCTTTAATAACAAATCCAAACTAGGCCATATTAATAACAACTCTAGATCCCATCCCCCTGTAATGTCTTTTAAAGAGTCTCAAAAGAATCAAACTGGTCTTCAAGTTTTACTTTCTGCTAGAAATGAAGTATAACACTGTGAAAAAAAAAAAACTTTGAGTACTCAATTACATAAAAATTATAATATTCAGCATCCAGTTCAAAATTCTACACATGCAAAGCAGAAAATTTACCACAACCGATCACCAAGAGAAAAATATATTAATAAAAACAGACCTATACATTTAAAAGAAAGTGCAAATAAAAGAGAAGTACTTTAAAACATATATTATAACTAGTCATAAGAATTTCACGAAGAATGAGTATAAAAAAGAAAAATATTAAGGAATAGAACTCCTAGAGATACCTCTAATATATGGAATGAATAAATCAATGCATGTGATTAACAACACATTAAACTTTCTAGAAGAAAAGCTTAGTGAACTGGTAGATGGAAATAGAATCTATGCAATCTGAAGCAAGGAGTGGGAAAGTGCTGGAAAGATTAGTGAAGCATCAGTGGGACAATATAAAGTGGCTTAATGTGTAATCTGAGTCCAAGAAGAAGAGGAGAGCATAGAGTGGGAAATTATTTGAAGAAATTATTGGAAATTCCAGATTTGATAAAAAGTATAAACCTGCCAGGCGCAGCAGCTCACATCTGTAATCCAGCACTTTGGGAGGCCGAGACGAGAGGATTGCCTGAGACCAGGTATTGGAGACCAGCCTGGGCAACTTGGCCAGACTTTGTCTCTACAATTAAAATATATATATATAAAGTTGGGCGTGGTGGCACACACCTGTGGTTCCAACTACTTGGAAGGCTGAGGTGGAAGGATCACCTGAGCCCAGCAGGTTGAGGATGGGGTGGCCGTGAGTGTACCACTGCACTCCAGCCTTGGCTCTCTGACGAAAAAAATACAAACCCACATATCCAAACAGCTTAATTAACCATAAGTTGGATTAGCAAAAATGAAACTACACCAAAATATAATTTTATTAGATTGCTAAAAATAAGTGAAAGAGTATTAAAAGCAGATGGCAGGGGAAAGACCATTTAGAACAAAGATAAGAATAATTGCAGACTTGCCATCAGACATTCTGTAAGCCAAAAGGCAATCAAAAGACATCACTATGGTACTCAAAGGCAAAAAATTATGCACATAGGATCCACTTCCTGTGAAAATATCTATCAAAATTACAAAGATAAAATAAATATGTATTCAGATGATAAACCAAAAAAATCTGAGAAAATTTTGTGCCAGAAAACTTACAAAGAATATCAAAGGAAGTTCTTCAGGCTAAAAGAAAATACCAGATGAAAACCTGGGTATACACTCAGTAGTGAAGAATACCATGGTGAATGAATTTAGCATAGTCCAAGACAATTTGTTTAAATCAATTTTATTTCTGAGTACTACAAATAACAATTTGGAAAACAGTATTTGACATAGTTTCTTATATGTGCGTGTTATAAACCATTCTATAGCATAAAACACTCCCATGATATGCATGGGAATGAAATTAGCAAAATATGTGCAAGACAAAACATTGCTGATAAATGTGAAAGAAGACCTCAGCAAATGGAAAGGTATGTTGTTAATGAATTAGAAAACCCAATACTGCCAAAATGGCATTTCTTCCCTAATAGACCTATCAATTCAACACACTCCTAATCATTACTCAAGATGGCTTTTTGAGTAAGCTGGTAACCTGGTTCTAAACTTTACATGGAACAATTAAAGACTTAGAATAGCCAAATCAACTTTGTTAATAAAGAATAATGATACATGACATACGCTACCTGGTTTCAAGACTTACTATAAAGCTACATTTTAATGGTGAAAATTTTAAAAAAATAAAACAAAAAATTTAAAAATGGAAAAAAACCCGGGAAATAATATTTAGTCAACAACTTAAAAAAAATGGGTTTCTGCGGGTCCAAAGCAGTGAGCCTCTCCGACTATTTTCTCCCTTCTGGTTCAGTTCATGTTTTCATTAAAGATAAAAGTATGTCTCTCTCGATACCCTTTTCATTGAGCAGGGCAAATTTACAAGATCAGAATTCTGCATCAGGAAAAACAAGAGTTGTAAAGAATAGCAATTTTTAGAAATAGTTTTTGTAAACTAGAGTAACTCAATTTTCTAACAGTCACAGTAAGCACCTCTGTTGGGTGCTGGCTGTAGAGGCCTGCCTGAGGGTTAGGGATCCAGGTAGGCTGCAGACCCTGAGACCACTAGGATATGTTCAGGAGCTGAAGGCCCATTTCCTCTTCCCTTTTTTGCTGTTTGGCATGATCCACTAGCAGGGACTTTGATGATCTAAGCATGAAGTTCTGAGAATACGACAGGCATGGCTTACTTTAGGAGTCCATTGTTCCCGTTTCTCACAGACTGCAGCTTCGGCATTAAACTTAACATAACTCAAACTCAGGTCACATTTGGGGGTCTTTAATATGATACAAGCTTCTTTTAAGATTTAATAGTATATTTGTAAAATTAGTATATACATATAAAGTGCTGTTTCAACCTTAATAATGCAGATAAATATCTAGAGCTATTAGAAACAGCCCAGCACAAACTTTGGGCTGGGCCACATTCCTAAAGGCCCAGCATGAACTTTGGGCTGGCACACATTCCTAAGGGCCTAGCATGTATTTTGGACTAGGCTGCTTTTTTTAAAACCGGGTTTTAACTACAGTTAGTATAGGGTTTTTTCTACTTATTATAAAAATCAAATTTATTTTATTCATAGAAAATATTGTAGAATAGGTTATGCTACGCCAGTAAATTGTCAGTTCAAGCATGATCAAACATGATATTTTGAGGTTTAATAAGAATACAGCTAACTTTAAAAATTACATTGTTTCCATTTTCTACATTTGTGGTTTTGGCTTTAATACAATTTACAGTTTATATTTGGGTTTTATTTTTTAGAAGCTTTATTGCTGATGATCAGGATTAGGAATTAGAAAATTTTATAAAAGTTAAAATATATTTATAGATTTTGGAACAGTCATTTTGTTAAGAGATTTTAATCAATTGTTCCCAAAAATGGCCCAGCATGATCTTTTGACTGGACCACATTCCTTAGGAATTGGTTTGGGCTATAATTAAGAGTTTCTATAGTGTAGGTAGAATTAGCGTAAAATAAAGAGAAATTGGGATTTAGGTTGGTCATTAGGTGTTGTGTGTGCATAAGTTTTAAAAGTTATTGATCATTGGAATACTATGATATTAGAATTGCTGTATTGCTTTTGAGAAATATTAACCAAGCATGAGGAACAGTGAGATAGTTTTGGGATCCTCATTCCTCGTGCTTGGGGAAACAGCTGGTGGGTGGGGGATGCCCCTCATCCACCTGGGTCTATGTTCATGTAAATGTCGTGTGATTTAATTGGGATTGTCCTTCCTCCTACTCCAGGAAACACCTGGTGGGTGGCGTGTGCCCCTCCTCCACCTGGCTTTGTGTTCACGTAGAAGACTTGTAAGACTGCCTGTGTAAAATTTGGGAAAAACACACGCTGTAAACCCCCAATAAACGGTTTCTACACTAGACAGAGTCCAGCTTCCTTCTTTCTCCCCCAGTCTCTTTCTTTCTTTTAATATCTATCCCTCCAAAATAATCACCGACACCATCACACCTTCCAAGGGATCCTCTAAATCTCTTTTCGGGGGCTGGTCTCCCAAACACCTTGGGTAATTCTTCCCACCCCAGGTCATTCTTCCCCACCCCAAGTCATTCTTCCCCACCCCGCCCCATGACGTTCTGATATGTTCCATGTTCTGATTCAGATTTTTCAGGTCAGCCCAGCCTAGGCTTTGAGAGTGTCAGCTCAGTGGATCAGCCAGCCAAGCCTCAGAGAGGACCGTTTTGAGAAGTTGGTAAGCCTAGCTCCCAGAGAGTTGGTTCTGATGGGCTGGCAAGCCAAGCCCTGAGAGTACTGCTGGTTTGGTGAGTTGGCAAGCTCAGCCGTTGCCGGAGTATCTCAGCTGGAGTGTCTCAGCTGGAGTGTCTCAGCTGGAGTGTCTCGCCTTCTTCCAACAAGCTCTCCTGGTCCAGCTGGTTCCCTTAGCAGGCAAGCCACCCTCTGGGGCTTTTAGCTCTTCACTTCCAGCAATCTTCTGCAGCTCTTCAGGTCAAAGTTCTTGTCTTTTATACCCAGGAAGAATAAGGAACACAAACAGTCGGAAAGTGAAAAAGCAAGATTTATTCAGAGGACAGAAAGGTTCCCCCAGTGAGAAAGTGCCCAAAAGAGTTGCCAGTTTGGGGCTGAAATCCGGAGCTTACCTAGCCCCAAGACCAAGTCGATTGACTAGCACTAACTGTGAGCTGATTGGTCAGTACTAAGGACCAATTGGCAGGAGGTAGGGGCCTAATAGTGATCTGATAGGTCGGTACTTGGCAGCGAGCTGGTTGGTTGTTTTTCAGTCCCAACAGTGAGTACTTAAGCTCTAGCTCGAGAAGTTCCAAGCGAGCTTGTTTTCTTTTTAATGTATAAAATCTTAACTATTTTATTTTATTTTTTAATTAATTAATTAATTTATTTGTTTATTATAAAGATGTGGGGTACAATTCAGGGCTAGGTATACAAACATTGATCATGCAGGCACCCTTGTTGATGAGGCATGCCCCTCCCTCCCCTAACAGCTTCCCCCAACTGCCAGTCCCACCTCCCTTCCCCTGAGAGTTTTCCATTACTGTCAATCCCCTTCAAAAAAGATACCAGCACATGTATGTTTGTTGCAGCTCTAGTCACAATAGCAAAAACATGGAACCAACCATGTTGCCCATCGAAGCTGGACTGGATTAAAAAAAAGTGGTACGTATACACAATGAAATACGGCCATAAAGAAGGAAAAATATATGGACTTAGCAGCAAATTGGATGGATTTGGAGTCGATTATACTCAGTGATTTATCACAGAAACAAAGAACTGAGTTCCATATGTTCTCACTCATAAGGTGACCTCAAACAATTATAATGCTGCGAGTTTGTTTTTCAACGTGAGCTACCAGCCTGAGAGGCCTGCCTGGAATTGCTGCATTGTTATCAGAGGACCCTCCCTGTCTGTCTGCCTAGCCTTTCTCTATCTCCTGTCTCAGTTCTATTATTCAATTCACTAACATAAGAATGATACATCACTCTTAAAACGATTGATTGGCTCCTGGTTTTGCATCTAGTATTCAGGATCATCATTTTACAATCTTACAATATAGAAATATCTATCATGACTGGTATGACGATGATTGAAGCCCTTTGAGTCTTCTCTTATTCTTACAAATAGATTTCATTTGATTTTCTAATTGTAAATTACCTTTGATAGTTGGATGTATGTTTCCCAGTAAGGTTTTTGCAGCTATGCTGATTATAGTACAACTGCAAACTGCTCATTATTGAGTGCTCATTTTCTTTACCATCAACTTAAAAAAGACACAGAGATGGTTATTTAATCTTTATTATCCTTGTTCTTACCATCTTTATAAGTGTAGATTGCACCACTTGTCTGTATGACTAGTAGAGAAGAGAAATTGGATTTTAGAGGAAAAGAGTGACAGAAATGCATAACAAAAATTTATATTCAGCTGATGCCTTCACTTTGCTTCAGTAAGTTTAAAGGGGAAAATAAAAATACTGGATTAAGTTTTTTTTTTTAAGGAATCTTATCAGGCCCAAATATCCTGCACCTTCCACATAAGTTCAGATGACTAATAGTCAGAAGTTAGGAATATTTCACCTTATATAATCAAAGCCTTCTAACTTGTTTTTATTCTTGCCATTTATAGGACACAGTACAGTCCCAAGATGCTTTCCTCGATAATAAGCTCAACTTTAACCTGGCAAGTTGTTGTTGATCACGTTCCATTCTTGAAGACATTTGCAGGATTCTGTCTGTCTCTGACCACACTTGGTGTAAAAAAATAATTGTCATGGACCAACACAGTCATTAATTGCCAGAGCCGCAAAACTCAGACATGTACCTACAAACCACTACAGAGGCAATTCTTGGCTCACTGTCAATTCAGAAGAGCAGCCACTTGTTTGCAATCATTAAGCAGAAAAGAATAAAAATGGCTCACTGTCCTATCAATGCCATCTAGAAAGAAGGTGGTGCAGATAAGGACCTGCCTCTTGGAGATTTGGAGGACACAATCTATGATGTATGCTGTTGGTAAATTGTCAATATATTTTCAAAATAAGCCTATCCTTCAGTGCCAAAAGTGTGTTTACATCAAATATTAATGATAGACTACACATTTTTAAATAACCTTTTGATGTTTTGTGTATGGGATGTATGGAAGTTTGCCATTTGATCTGGTCAGTCACATTCTAAAATTATTTATTGTATGTACTTGTATTACACTACAATGGCTTAGACTGTGGTCTTTCTCTTGTTTCTTACTATATTTCTTTGATCCTAAACATCTTCTCAGAGAAGCAGCCAAGAGCTATTACCCAAACTGCAAACAGTCCTGGTTCCCAAATATACATCAAAGCCACTGGATGACCCACACTGAGTTTTCCTTGAACACACAATTGATTTGTATCACATAGATGCACAGCTGATTACCTGTAAGAATATCCTGCCCACCTGACTTCAGAAGCCCTATTCTGCCATGTCACTCTCAACAAGACATCGAAAGATGTTAAGCACTCCTTCCCAAGGAAAAAGGATCTACTACTTTATCACAATTGCGTATTATCATTAACAGTAGAAAAATGAGTCCTACAGTTGGAAACTTATGTTGTATAATTCACACAAGCTCATTGGAAGACACGTTTGTGTGAAGATGACCCCACTGTTATAGAATCTTAGATTAGTCCAGTATTAAATTGGATACAATAGTATTATAACTTTCATCTTTTAACACTTGACCTTAGTTAATGAAAGTTACCAATTGTATTGGTAGCACAGCTTCTTGTCTCACGTGAATATTATGCTTAGTTGAGTCACGCTTGTCTAAAAATAAGAACTCTGTGGGGACCATTATGTGTTTAATTTTTGCACATTTATTTTTTTAAACTATTTTTTATTTTACAATCGTGGGGTACAGCTAAGGGTTAGGTTTACAAATATGCATCGTTTGGGCAACCTTGTTGATAAGGGGTATTTTCTGCACATTTAAAATTCATTGCTTATATGCTCAAATTAAGATTTACCCTCATCAAGTTAGCTTCCTTTATTTTATTTTTGCCTTGCTATTTGTTTTGATTTTAGTTGTTTAATAAATCTTTGTATATTACCTATCAGTATCACCCACCATTCTATGTGATTGTAAATATGAGCATCTTTAGTCTTCATGAGAACCCAGTAAAATAGGTACTATTGTAATTTTTATGGATGAAGAAACTGAGGCATCACAAGGATAAGTTGCCCAAGATCACGCAGCTAGTAAGTTGTGGGACATTTAATTATGCATCTGAAAATAATTATTTGTATCATAAATGCAACAAAAGGAGACAAAGTCACATGGATACTTTTTTACTGCTTTACCTTCTATTCATAGGACCCAGAATAACCAGATAAAAACTGAATTTAAAATGACATGATGCCGGGCATGGTGGCTCAAGCCTGTAATCCCAGCACTTTGGGAGGCTGAGGCGAGAGAATTGCCTAAACTCGAGGGTTTGAGACCAGCATGGGCAATTTGATGAGACCCCATTGATGTCTACAATATATCAAAAAATAATCCAGGCATGGTAGTGCGCACCTGTAGTATCAGCTACTTGGAAGGCTGAGGCGAAAAGATCACCTAAGCCCAGCAGGTCGAGGCTGAGGTGTCCGTGAGCATGCCACTGCACTCTAGCCTGGGTACAGCCTGGGTTAACAGAGTGAGACTCTGACTTAAAAAAAAAAGACATGATATGAAATGAATGTAAGCAGTCTTCTCGGAAAGTCTTAATTATAGGATCTTGCACTAACAGCTCAGAATGTTTGTATAAGTTTTTTTTTTTAAGTTGGAGTCTCACTCTGTTGCTCAGGCTGGAGTGCAGTGGCACGCTCACAGCCACCACAGTCTCGACCTGCTGGGCTTAGGCAATCCTTCCCCTCAGTCTTCCAAGCAGATGGAACTACAGATGCACTCCACCACACCTGGCTAGTTTTTTTTTTATGTGTGTGTGTGATTTATTGTAGAGACAAGGTCTCACCAAGTTGCCCAGGCTGTCTCGAACGATCCCCAGGCTCAGGCAATCCTCTCCCCTCGGCTTCCTAAAAGTGCTGGGATTACAGACTGAGCCACTGCGCCCGGCCTGTATAAACTTTTCACAGCTAAAAATGCCCTTTTTAGTTTGCTTGTATAAAACTTGACATGAAGAGATTTATGTGTGCAGTAATTCTCACCAAGAGATGGTATTCTCTGACCACTTTAAATAAACCCAAGGCAACACATCAGGAAACACCAGCGTAGGGTGTTTTACAAAAACTAAGTGAGAACAAAGAATCAGGTGGTGTAGGGACTTAAGGGACTTACTATTGGTACAGATATTGATGTGTGCTCAATGGGCCTGCCAGCCAAGCCCCAGAGAGGGTCACCTCAAGGGGCTTTGGTAAGTCTAGCCCCAGAAGTGTTGGTTCTGATGGGCTGGCAAGCCAGGCCCTGAGAGTGTTGCTGGTTCGGTGGGCTGGCAAACCTAGCCCCTGCACTCCAGCCTGGATACAGCCTGGGTTAACAGAGTGAGACTCTGACTTTTAAAAAAATATACGATATGACATGAATGCAAGCAGTCTTCTCTAAAAGTCAGAATCATAAGATCTTGCACTAACAGCCCAAAATGTTTGTATAAGTTTTTTTTTGAGTTGGAGTCTCACTCTGTTGCTCAGGCTGAGTGCAGTGGCACGCTCACAGCTGGAGTGTCTCAGCTTCAGAGTCTTGCCTTTTTCCAGCAGCTCTCCTGGTTTAGCCGGCTCTGTTGGCCAGCAAGTCAGCCTCTGGGGTGCACAGCTCTTCAGGTCCATGACAATCTTCTGTAACTCATCAGATCGACAACGATCTTCTGCATCTCTCCAGGTCAAAGTTCTTATCTTTGTGCCCAAAAAGAATGAGGAATACAGACAACACAAAAATGAAAAAGCAGGATTTATTGAGAGGGCAGAAAATCTCCCACAACAGGAGAGAACCGGAAGGGTTGCCAGTCTGGGGCTGAAACAAGGTGCTTACATAGCCCTAAGACCAAGCCGATTGGTTAGCACTAGCTGTGAGACGATGGGTCTGCACTAGCTGTTCTGATTGGTCAGTACTAAGGACCAATCAGCAGGAGGTAGAGGCTTAATGACAAGCTGATTGGTTGCTTTTCAATCCCAGCAGTGAGTACTTAAGCTCTAGCTTAAGTACTAGCTTGTTTACCAATGCTGAGCCTGAGCCTGAGCGGCCTGCTGGAAGTTTGCTAGTTGTTGCTGGAGGAGCTCAGTATGAGCTTAAGCTTTTTTTTTTTCAATAAGCTGGAAAAAACAAAAACACAACAGTAAAAAGAACGAAATGGGGAGGTAATGGATTATTAAAAGCGATTTATGAGACAATAGTCAAATGTAACAGGTGACCTGATATAGACCCTGGTTCAAAAAAACCAGATGTAAAAACAAACAAAACCAGAAAATTTTTTAGGTAAATGGAGAAATTTGAACATGGCCTGGATATTAGTTGTTACCAAAATTTATTGGTAATTATGTCAGCTGTTAAGATAATGGTATAGCAATTATGTAAGAAAGTGCCTATATTTTTTAGAGACGCATACTGAAGTATGTAGGCATTTGTGATGTTTATTTGTCAACTTTACTGGATCATAGGGTACCCAGATAATTAACTAAACATTATTTTGGGGTATGTCTGGTGTTTCCAGATGAGATTCACATTTGAATTAGTAGGCCTCTGTAAAGCTGAGTGCTCTCTCTAAAGTGGATGGGCATCATGCAACCTGATGAGGGCTTGAACAGAACAAAAGACAAAGGAAGATTTCATGCTTTCTGCTTGACTGTGAGAGCAGGGAGGTTGGTCTTCTCCTGTCCTTAGACTGGAAATTACACCCTGGTTCTCAGGCTTTTGGACCCAGATGGAGCTACATCACTGGCTTTCCTGGGATTCCAGCTTGCAAACAGCTGATCATCGGACTTCTCAGACTTCATATCCCGAGCTTTGGCTTTTATTCTGAATTAGATAGGAAGCCATTGAAGGATTTTGCCGAGTTATTGCACTATCTGAATTGTTCTATATCCTTGTCTTTATGTATTTATTATATATATATATATTATATAAGGATATCATTAGGGTCTGATCTTTCATTTGGCATCTCTCAGCTCTGTTCTCTGCAAGCATTTGTCTGTCACGGGATTCATGTAGGAGCATGCTAATTGCTGTTATTAGTGACACATTTATCTCCTCATAGCTTCAAGCTAAAGAAGAAAGAGGAAAGAAGAGACACTATTTCTTGGTCAGTGAAGCAAAAAGAGTTGGATTAATTTTGATTGGAAATATGTCATTCATGCACACAACTGCTTTTTCCTAGGTCACAAGACTGCCATAGAACTTCACTCTAGCTGGGTGGATGTAATTCTGCCACAGCCCAGAAGTAGGCCACAGGTCAACTCCTGAAGCTGGGGGTAGAATGAGTTCCAGACTTGTACATAAATTGGGAATTAGGGAATGGTTATGATTTAGAGGAAATGCAGGCCATGATAATCAGAAGAAATGAGAAGGAATGCTGTGTTCCAAAAACTGTAAAATATTAATAAAATATTGGAGAAAAAATTAGTGAGATACTAGCACATACAAAACAATTAAAAGATTGTGATTAGGTTCAGGAATAGACAAATATTCCTTTATGATATGGTAAAATATTAAGAGTTAATGTCAATGGGCTGATGATGGATTGTAGTAAGTACTATTGGCACAATTGCCAACAATGTGAAAAATATTTGAAATTTACAATATTAAACAATTCTAATAATAAATGTTAAAGACAAAATGAGCAAAGGAAGAAAATATAAACAGATATATTGCAACACTGAGCTAAAACTTTTTCAATCAAATAAGAATATGAAAAAATTACAAAAAAAGATAAGAATATGTTTACATTTAAATTAAAAATAATTTTACAGCAAGAGACACCAAAAGTAAATTAAATGACTGAAAACATAAAATTGCATCATAGCTTATAAATGATGGGCTAGTATCACTAATAGGCAAATAAACATAATAAGTAAGAGAAAAATAGCCAAATAGGAATAAATAGGTGAAAAGGGAACACTGTTGGTGGGAGTGCAAACTAGTACAACCTCTGTGGAAAACAATGTGGCAATTCCTAAAAGTTCTAAAAATCGACCTTCCATATGACACTGCATTCTACCTACTGGGAATATACCTGGAAGAACTCAAATCACTTTATAAAAAAGATACCTGTGTGTTTATCGCAGCATTGTTCACAATAGCAAGAACATGGAACCAACTGTGCTGCCCATCAAAAGAGAATAAAAAAATGTGGTGCATATACACAATGGAATATTACGCAGCCATAACAAAGAACAAAATCATGAACTTCGCAGCAACCTGGTTAGAACTTAGAGTCTATAATACCGAGTGATCTTTCACAGAAACAAAGAACTGAGTATCACATGTTCTCATTCATAAGAGGTCCTTGAACAACTATCGTAACACTATAAGAAAAGGATTGGCAGTAGCGGGAAACTGGGGGAGCGGGGAGGTGGGATTGGCAGTAGTGGGAATCTGCCTGGGAAAGGGGGGGGCACACCTCATCAGCAAGGGTACCTGCATAATGAATATTTGTAACCTAACCCTGAATTGTACCCCACATCTTTAAAATAAAAAAATTAAAAGTGTTTAAAGAAGGAATAAATGACAAAAAGAAAAATGTCAAAAACCACATTATACAATTAATAAGGAACTCAATTGAAGTGGCTTAAGCCATACAATTATTTATCAAAAACCAGAGTTAAAAAAAGCTTCAGGATCTAATTTCTCAGTCATGGAATCAAGGAACCATTTTATTTCCATTCCCTGCTATTTCTGTTTATATGACTTCCTTTATAGACATACGCATCTGCCAGTAACAAACAAGGCTATCTGCGTGTTTACTGATGTTCAGTAAGAGATAGAGAACATCTACACTGACGTAAAAGCAATAGTTTCAAGGTTCTGCTTGGTGGATTTTCCTAGATTACCATCTAATCTTCAACCAAGAAGACACAATGTCTTAATTGGCTCTTTCTAGGTATCGTCCATCTCTGGAGCTGGAGAAGGTAAACAGGTTGGTGTTGAGAGAAGCAGAGTCTCATATTTCCACAAAAAGCACACATGAAGAAAGGTGAAAGGTTACAATAAATAATGTGAGTGCATCACAGAATGGGAGATATAGAAATGCTATATACTGAGTTAGAAAATATCAATGTCCATGAAAACACAGTGATAATTTTTATCCTAGGATAATAAAAATATCACTTCCTTTAAAGAACTTTTCCTTGTTACTCTCTAATGACCCACACCTCCCTCCACCACTACCAACAATCACTCTCTAGCCCACGAATTCATTTTATCTTTCCATTTAGCATCTAAC
This sequence comes from Cephalopachus bancanus, assembly GCA_027257055.1. Lineage (NCBI taxonomy): Eukaryota > Metazoa > Chordata > Mammalia > Primates > Tarsiidae > Cephalopachus > Cephalopachus bancanus. The sequence continues at coordinate 151,196 of JAPVLO010001702.1, read as the reverse complement.
ACTACATTAAAATGCTTTGATTAATTGATTATATGTTAACTCTTGTCTTGCCTCATAAAAGTTTAATCTACAAGAGAATAAGAATTTTGTCTATCTTGTTCACCATTATTATTATTTTAGTTGGAGTCTCATTCCGTTGCCCAGACTGGGGTGCAGTGGCATGCTCACGGCCATCGCAGCCTTAACCTGCTGGGCTCAGACGGTCCTTCTGCCTCAGCTTTCCAAGTAGCCAGAACTACAGGGTCACGCTACCATGCCCAGCTAATTTTTTGATTTATTGTAGAGATGAGGTCTCACCAAGTTGCCTAGGCTGTTCTCGAACCCGTGGGCTCAGGCAATCCCCTCACCTTGGCCTCCCAAAGTGCTGGGATTACAGACTTGAACCACCACACCTGGCCCACCACTATTTTTTATATACTTAAAACAATGTCTGTCTCGTCACAGGTACTTTATAAAGATGTGTTGGATAGCATGAGGAGTTGATATATGTATAAATGCATATATATGCAAATATATTGATGTATGTATATAAATTAAGCCTTTTGAGGCTTAATATGTGCCTGGCAGAGTACAGGTTGCTCTACCTGTCTTATACCAAGTAATTTACCACAGGTCTATAAGGCAGATAGTATTATTACTATGTTCCTGAAGAGAAATATTAAGCACTGAGAAATTTTGCAGCACGTCCACAGCTACACAGGCAGGATTTAAGGAAGATACAAGCTCAAGACAAAAACCCAAGGTTGTCTTGTTAGAAAGTCCACGTTCATTGTCACCATACTCCATTTTCCGACATCAGCAGTCTCTTTCCACCATATTGCATCTGAACTAGGTTGCACATGAATATCATAATTCTAATCTTATTTTATTTTTGTATTTATTTATTTATTGAGTTGGAGTCTCACTCTGTTGCCCAGGCTGGAGTGCAGTGGCACGCTCACGGCCGCAGCAGCCTCAACCTGCTGGGCTTAGGCAATCCTTCCACCTCAGTCTTCCGAGTAGCTGGAACTACAGACACACATCACCACACCACAAAAGCTAACTTTTGTGATTTATTGTAGAGGCAAGGTCTTGCCAAGTTGTCCAGGCTGGTCTTGAACCCCTGGCCTCAGGCAATCCTCTCACCTTGGCCTCCCAAAGTGCTGGGATTACAGACTGAGACACCACACCCAGCCAATTTTAATTTTATTTAATGTATTTGTGCTCTGTAATAAAAACGCAAATAGTTTTAATGACCATTTAGCAAATGCCACGTGTTGCACTTTTTCATATAGGGCACTGGATATCAATTTGATTAAGATATAATTCTGTCCAGTGGAAGGTAGGGGGAGATAAAAGGAAGAAAAGAGAGAAATAGATAGAAAATGTAAGTTGAATCTGATTTACAATATGACTTTGACTCCATGTATATTTATACTCAAGGACTGACTGTGCTATTCTAATGTACTTTCTGTGGGAGAAGGAAAACAAGAGAAGGAAAGGAGTGTGGAGCCATGTATCTCAGTTTCCTGAAGGAAACAGCACTTTGTGTCCCCCAAGATGGGAGAAAACAGACAAACAAGTGGGAGGAGTACCAGGGAAGAAGGGATGTGTGTTTTTCATGACGGCCTCATTTCAGCAATATCTTTTTGCCTTTCTGCTGCCAAATCTGATTTTCCAATTTAATGCCCTTTATATAAAGTCCTAATGATGAATGAAAAACTTTCAAGTGCTGTTGCCTCATTCATGCATGATTTATTTATTTAACTTCTAATAATCTGATAAAGAGCCAGTGAAATTAGTCATTGCATTCTTGGGAAAAATTAAAACATGATTTGGGATTTATTATATACAATTCATAGTTGGACTATAGGTATACTATCAATATATCTATCAATATCAGAGTTGGATTCTGGTACTTTCTCATGTGGGGTTCTTTCATGACAGTCAGCATGGGTTTTCTGGAAAATTTTTCTGTTGATCTGTTGGTGGCATCAAACTTCCTTTAAATGGTGCAGGAGAACCTGTTGCTGCCACGTGAGGATTTGGTGGCCGAATTAACACCTGTGAAATCAATCAGAACACCATAGGTGAGCCACTCAAATAACCCCAAACTTTCCCTTTCCTGCTCACATAATGCCATCATTATCTGAGTTCAAGCTTTCTTCTCTGAATTCATTCTCTAGATCAATCGGCTGGTGCTTCTCAAACACCTCTTAGATCAGGCCAGATTTAGAACACACACTCAGTGATAGCTCTCAGCCTGAGATGCTGATGTCTGTTGCTGTGGTCTTGCAAAGGGATAAATCTTACATGTGGATGATGGTGCCCAATGGGTTGGGTAAACCAAGGTGTCATGAAAACTGTGGCTGTCTTCTTCCAGACTAGCTTGCTCATGCTGATGACAACAGCATACCCAAAACATGGTGTGCTGGTTATGAGTAAACATTGCTAAAACCACCCCAGCCCAGAATAGCAGGGGCCATCATGAAACTATGAAAAATTCTGGTCCTTCTTCCACAAACTCAGTGTGATATGGAGTTAGTGGGGAGTGGTGGGGAAACCAGGAAGTGACAGAGACTTAGGCATTATACCCCCCAAAGACACTGCTCTTCCAGATTCATACCAAGAGATTATTGGGAACAACATTCCCCAGCTCCTGCAGTAGGAGCCAAAGGGAACACAGGCATAAATACTATGATATGACAGTAACTAAGGCATTTGCGCACATGCCCAAATGTGTGATTCAATGAAAATAAAAAGCTTCACTCTATGACATCACAAAATCATTGGTAATTGCTGAGAAACTCTCACGTCTAGGGTCTTACGATGCAAAAACCCACTGTTAGAGTTAATGTGATTTAGTCTGTCTCTCTTTTGTGAGGAAGGGCTATAGAGTGTGAGATGCAGTGTTGTCTGGGAGCCCCAAAGGAAGACAGAGAAGTGCAAAACAATGGAAAAGGGTGACAGAAAGACAATCTCACCAAACTATTATTGTTTGGTGGTGGTTTTGCCTGCCCCTGGGACTTTGGGTAATGAAGATAATGGGTAGCTGTTGGGTTTTGCCATTCATTTCCTCACTTTGGAATCCTGCCCTATTGTTTCTCGTGCCTCATTCTTAGTTTCTTCTTCTACTTTCCATTCCCATTCTCTGTCTGACATTCTTTCTGCTTGGCTATTGGGAAGATCTGCACAGGTCTCAGGATGGAGAGCAGGAAGGCATACACAACCTGATAGAGAGGTTGGAAATCCTGGTGTTTCTTCAGTAGCCCAGGAATGGTTGTTGTAGGAGGATATTGGATTAAAATCCCAGCACTCCATGGGGATTTTTCCATTGTGAAGTGTTTGTTCTCTGATCCGGATTCAGAAGGGAACCCTTTGAGGGAGAAAGGATGAAGAAAAATAGCTTTGCTTGAGCAGTTGTGGTAGGAAGAATTCTAAGTTGACACTCAATGGCCTGTGCTCTTGTGATTCCCTCCTTTTGAGTGTGGATGGCACCCAAGTATAAGATGGGATATCACACCTGTGAGTAGTACTGATCAGTTGACTTGAAATTTATCAAAAAAGGCATTATTCTGGATGGACCTAACTAATGTGAGTTCTTTAAAAAAAAAAAAAAACTTGAAGCATGAGATTTTCACTCTCCGGCTAGCTTCAAGCAAAAGTACATTGTCACGGTTCTACAGCTGAGAAGAAATGAATTCTGCCAGGTGAGCATGGAAGAGACACTTCGGATGAAATCATAGCCCCAGCTAACTTCATGGTTCCTATGTGAGGACTTACTTCAGGTGTGCCCAGACTCTAGACCCATAGAAACAGAAATAACAGACATGTGTTGGTGTGAGCCTCTAAGTTTGTATAATCAATTATACAGCAATAGAAAATGAATACAGAAATCTTCAAATGAAAGCCAATACTCACCCCACCGGGGTTACAACAGATTACTTTGCATCCAAAGGCAGAGAGAGGCACAGAGACGTAGAATTCCAGTGCACTTAAAATGACCAGCATGCCATCCATACCCTAAAAAAAAAATAATACAAGAAGATTGTTGGGAGCCAACATCTATAGCTACATGGCTGAGGCCTGTAAAGGCCCATCTGGAAGATCGCCTCTGACATAGGATATCAGTTATACCTATAATATTGGCGTGTGATTAGTGACCAGTGTGCATACATGGCAGTAAAGCCTGATGGAAAGCTGCTCAGCAGAATTATCTTATATGATTCTAAGTTGTATTTCTTTCTAGATATTTTTCAAATTCTATTCTCTGGTGAGTCAGTTCTAAAGCAGTTTCCCTAGAGCTAAGATTAGAGACTAAATTACCATCATAGTCTTATTGCCCTGTTCCTGGCCAGGCAGAAATGATTGTTATTGTCCCATTACAGGCTATGCATTTCCTTGTCTTTGTTTTGTTAAATACCGAAAACTGTCTGCAGTCCAAAGCCATTAACTTGGCGACTATGCCTTTGTTTCATACCGAAACTCTGTCTACCTCTGTTTACCTCAGCCCGAGGCCATGTGGCCATGCATTTCCTTACTCAGGAGTGTGAAAGCTACTATATGATTTCTAGAGTAGACTTGTTAGAAAAAATATAATTATACACTTATAGTTACGTTTTAGAGTATATTTGAGTAAACTTATGCTTGCTGTTTTGTTTCTTTTGGCTACATTATTCAAATATAATAGTTACTATATGATTTATAAAAGAATTGAGGATATAGCATAGTATTAAAGGTCAATCATTACAAAAATTAAAGTTTAGACATAGGAAATTCATTTAAGTCATGGTAAGGTTTTATAATTTAAGAATAAGTTTTAATTGTTATAGAATTACAGGACACTACATTCCATAATAGATTAATAGAATAACTGAGTCATTTAAGTAAACTTAGTATAGTGTTAAATTGATAATATTAATCGTTGAAAATATTAGGAGTCAGTAAACTTGGATTTAACTTAGAAAAGTTTTTGTATTAATCAGGGTCTGGAACAAAAAGTATAGTGTGAATGATTTATTGAACATTGTGGAGAACACTTTGAACAATCTGTATTAAAATTGTATACCTGTAAATTTAATGTAAGTTTTGTGAAACACGTCATGTATCATGGAATTGTAATTGTTTGCTTGTAACTTGCAAGTCTCGTGATGGTCTTGTGATGCGTAATTTGCATAGGAATTGTGTACGCCCCCAGCAAGTGATTGTCACACTGCTGGAGGGTATAGAAAATGGTATATAAGTTGGAAGGAGTCCAAATAAAATTTGGCTTCAGTCCTGATCAGACTGTTCCCAGAAGAATGGCCCCAGAGTCATTTTCTTCTCTCCGTCTTTATCCACCGAAGCGGTCTAACCTTACCCTCATATAAGTCGGGGCTGGCAGAGACCCCGACAGAAGATGATCATAACAAAAAAGATATGAAGAACAGAGATGACAAGTTCCAGACACTGACCACTAATTACAATGTCAAAAGAGAAAAAGCACTAGCCTAGGGTCAGGAAGTCTGGTTCTAAATTGCATTCATACCCTAGGCCAATTCTTGGTCTGTTGAATGTCACTTCCACCTGTTGTTGTCAGATAAAATAGTTGACAGATTTTTCCCCCAGTCCACTACTATTCCATGCTACAGAATATGAAAGTGCTTTTAAAATGGGGGCAAAGATTATACAAATAATTGTCTTCTTAGACCTTTTAAGTGCTAGAAATTAATACCATTGACATTATAATATGATTTCATATCTTAGTGATTGTAAGCAGAATAAAGGTCTCCCAGGGAGGTCTGCACCCTAATCTCCAGAACCTGTGAATGCATCAGTTTACATGGCAAAGAAGAATTACATTTGCAGATGAAATTAGCTGACATGAAAGAATCACCCTGTATTGTTTAGGTGGGCTCAAAATAATGACAGAATCCTTACAAGTGGAAGCAAGAGAAAGAAGAGTCAAAAGTCCAAGAGAGATTTGAAGATACTGCACTATTTATTTGAAGATAGAGGATGGGGTGACAAGCCAAACAATGTAAGCAGCCTCCAGAAGCCAGAAAAGGTAAGAAAACTGTCATCTTGAGATTTTAGAAAAAGCCTTAGAAAATGCAGGAGACACTCTCATGGAAATTGGAACTTGCAACCAATTCCTGATCAAAACCCCAAGTGCCCATGCCATAAGAGATAAGATAGGCAAGTGGGACCTTATCAAACTGACAAGCTTCTGCAAAGTCAAAGAAACCATCAAGAGAACAGGGAGACAGTCCACAGACTGGGAAAAAGTATTCGCCAACTCCATGTCTGACAAAGGCCTAACATCAAGAATCTACAAGGAGCTCAAACATGCTGAAAAGAAAAAAAACAAATAGCCCCACTACAAAGTGGGCAAAAGATATGAACAGATACTTTTCAAAAGAAGACATATGAGCGGCCAACAGATACATGAAGAAATGGTCAACCTCACTAGTCATCAAGGAGATGCAAATTAAAACTCACTGAGATACCACCTAACTCCAGTCAGAATGGCCATTATCAATAATTCAAAAAATAACAGATGCTGGAGAGGATGTGGCGAAAAGGGAACACTTCTACACTGTTCGTGGGAGTGTAAACTAGTGCAACTTCCGTGGAAGTCAGTGTGGCAATTCCTAAAAGCTCTAAAAATCGACCTTCCATATGATCCCGCAATCCCCCTACTGGGAATATACCTGGAAGAACTCAAATCACTCTATAAAAAAGATACCTGCACATGTATATTTATTGCAGCATTGTTCACAATAGCAAGATCATGGAACCAACCATGTTGTGCCTCAGAAGAGGACTGGATTAAAAAAATGTGGTATGTATACACAGTGGAATATTATGCAGCCATAAAAAAGAACAAAATCATGAATTTTGCAGCAACCTGGGTGGAATTAGAGTTTATAATATTGAGTCATCTCTCACAGAAACAAAGATCTGAGTATCACATGTTTTCACTCATAAGTGGACCTTGAACAATTATCGTAATACTATAAGAAAAGGATGGACAGTGGCAGGAAACTGTGGGGTGGGGGCAAGGAGGGGAAGGGAAGTGGGATTAACGGTAGTCAATATCTGTCTGGGGAAGGAAGGGCACACCTCATCAACAAGGGTACTACACAATGCATATTTTTATACCCAACCCTTAACTGTACCCCACAATTTTAAAAAAAAAAAATACATTTAAAAAAGTGCTAGAAATTAATGCAGTTGACATTATAATATGATTTCATATCTTAGTGATTGTAAGCAGAATAATGGTCTCCCAGGGAGGTCAGAACCCTAAACCCCAGAACCTGTGAATGTGTCGGTTTATGTGGCAAAGATGAATTAAATTTGCAGATGAAATTAGCTGACATGAAAGAATCACCCTGTATTGTTTAGGTGGGCTCAAAATAATGACAGAATCCTTACGAGTGGAAGTAAGAGAAAGAAGAGTCAGAGTTCAAGAGAGATTTGAAGATACTGCACTATTTATTTGAAGATAGAGGATGGGGTGACAAGCCAAACAATATAAGCACCCTCCAGAAGCCAGAAAAGGTAAGAAAACTGTCACCTTGAGTTTTTAGAAAGGAACACAGTTTTGTGAATGATTTTTATCCTAGTAAGACCTATTTTGAACTTCTGCCCTCCAGAAATATAAAATGCAAATCAATTTGTATTGTCTTGAGCCACTGAATGCACGGTAGTTTATTACAGCAACAATAAGAAACTAATGGAACAAGAAACACCAAGTCAGTCAGTCTTTAATCCACCTCCTGAGAGAATTGGTTTTAGGTCTAGTCTTTAACTAAAACACATGGTCAAATTTGGGGACATTGGGCTGTACATTCATTCCTAATCATCTTTTCATGGGTTGAGGAGGGAGATACTTTGGTTGAAATATTTTCCCTTTTTCTCTTCGTGCTGAGGGCTAATCCCTCTGCTGGGAAAGAGCCAGCAGACCAGGATCTCAGACTATAAGTGATGCGGACTCAAGGGGACTTTGAGAATATTTACATCCATGGCTTATTTCTTTGCTCATGCTTTCAGCAAAGACAGTAGCCTCTACATATATTTCAAGCATTGTTACAGGCCCAGAAGGCCAAATAGAATATATTTTAGGTTTTGCAAACCATAAGGTCTCGGCGACAAATAGTAAACTCTGCCATCAGAACACAAAAATAGCACTGCACAATAAGTAGGCACATGGGCTTGGCTACATTTCAATTAAAAGTTATTTACAAAAACAGGTACGAGGCGAGGCTTCCAATAAAAAGCAGCAATATACATATACATGTATATTATATGTACATATATAATATCTTAGTAATATCTTAGTTTGAGCCATGTGAAACTGCCATCTTTCTAGGTCAAGTATAGCTGGCAATTTCATATGGTTCTGTCTAATGATTCCGGCTCTCTGGTTACTCTTCCCTACGAAGAGCTCACCTTTTTCTAACCTCTTTTTGTAATTATATACTTCCCAGTATTTCTATCTTTTTCTCCCAGGAGAAACTGGAGTTTCTTTATGGTAGGGAGCTGTTGTCTTTCTTATGTCTCCAAGAGTGCTAACTTCAATAAGTTTTACTACCTACAAAATCTTGCACAAAGGGCAATTTTCAGAATAAAGCAATTAGGATAGCATTGAGATAAGGTAAATTGGTACCAAAACACCAGTAAAATTCAGAATGGATATTGAGAATTTTCCAGAAGCTAGATGTTGAAGTTAGAAGTGGTTAACCTTGCAAGAACATTCAGAGATGCCGAAAAGGATACTGGGTTACCCATCGCCTGTAAGGCAATTTTAATGTGTTATAGGAGAATCTTGTAACTCTATCAAGCTCCATCAGGAAACCCTGGTGACATGCAGGAACTTACATCTTGGCTCCATTTTTTAGAGGAGATAACAATACATACTGATTGGCATGTTAAAATTAAACAGACAAATGTATGCAAGATGCTCAGCACAGTAACCATTAAAGAGTAAGTATTTTATAACTATAAGCTTTCTTCCCATTCTGCCTCATAACATAGAGGAGGAATAAAGACAGAGATGAGATGTGGACCTGACTCCCAAATGAAAGATTGTTTTGTTTTTTAATCACCTTCAACTTCCCAAAGTCATTCAGCAATTACAGAATATTGATTATTGTCTTTGCCAAAAGCACCACCCCCCAGACTTGCTTCCACCATAGTATCTTATGAAACGAGGAAACACTCACCATTAAAATGGACATAGTCATGCCACAGTTTTCTGTCTTACTGTGATAGTGGCAGTAAGGGTGATGGAATGAATAAATACCCCTGCTTATTGCCCTGATTAAGATCCCTGATATAGCCAAGATGGAACTGACGGTGTTTGTTCCTAGACTACCTCGAACCTAGAAGGGAATGAAAACTAGTTGAACAATCCGATAACACCCTCAGCTACATCTCCAGGAATCACATTGCATTCACCATTTCTTTCCCAACTCAGTCTACCTTATCCATCTTGATTATTTCAGTAGTCTTCTAATTTATCTCCTTAAAGTAGCTTCAACTCTAGTCTCCTGCCAAAATGCAAATAAGATTCTATTATTCCCAAGCTTAAATTTTTCAGGTGACTTTCACAGGCACAGGAGGTAAACTCGGGGTTTTCAATGTACTTTGCACTTTATCTGGAGAACCCTGTCTGTGTCCGTTCCTGCAATTCCTTCCTTCAGATTCCTGACCTCTACTCATTTTCTAAACACTGCCTACCTCTCATGCCTCTATACGTTTTGCATATCTCTCTCTCGGCTGTGTGTTCCTTTCTGTGTATTCTCTTCTCAGGCGAAAAGGTAAGGAGGCTTTTTATAGAAACTAAAGTCACACAGGGAAGTGTGAGACATTCGGTGTGGCTGTAGCACAAGACATACTTTAATGGTTGTAGCTGGAGGGGACGCTAAGGAAGAAGGCTGAGGCCAGATTTGGAAAGCCTACATTGATTATTATACTCCATTGATCATAGCTTTTGGGCAAAGAAAACTCAAATATGGTCTCTAGCCAGGAAAACATCAGTTGTTATTGGCTTTATGAAAGACATATTGGCATGGGAGTTACATTTTAAATTTGATTCTTCTTTTGTAATAAACTTACTGTGAATTTTTAAATTGCAAACTCAGAGTTCTTTTTGATCCAGTTGAAATATACATTTAGATTAATACATCAATAAATATTATGCCACACCAATACTTGGTGTCATTGTCATGGACTGGATCTGAAACTGTAGATTTTTTTTTTAACTGATCTTACTTAGCATTTCTCCACAAGAATTCTCCATCTTCATACAGTTTATTTTAGAAACTACCTTGCCAAAATATGCAGTCCCACATCAGTAATTCTATCATTAACTAACAGTCTGATTACAATTTTTGAAAAGCATATCCTACTAGGTAAAATTCACAATCTCTCCTGGTTTTTTAAAAACAAAGAAACAGCATCGGTTTTATGCCCTGGTAAGAATGCATGTTTGCTTAATCCTTCCTTTTTTGATATAAAAAAGGGAAATATTACTCACCAGTCCTTTTGTAATTCTAGTTCCTGCTGCAATTGACAAGGATCCTGAAATAATAAATTAGGAATAAGAGGGGGAAAAATGCAGGTAAAAAAGTGCTACACAAATATTGGAAATCATACCTTACTAAAGCTTACATTTAAATTAGATAGATATGTTAAGCAGATGAATTATTTTAGAAGAAACACAAATTTGCATGTAATTCTCCCTTTTCCCAGAATGAACAGATAGATTCTACCAGATGGATCCATGGAAGAATTGATCAGCCTTTCAAAAATCATCTAACTGGAATGGTAAGAAAACTACAAAAGAGCACTGAAAAATAAGACGTGCAAACTCCTGATATGATGTCTTCCTTGTATGACACCAAAATTGAATAAGACATTCAAACAAGAAAAAACAAAATTTTTTTCTCACTTAAGATATTTATTAATCATTTTAAATAAAATAGTAGGAAAAAAACTTAAGTTTCCAATTAGATGATGACTGGAATATACTAGTTTCTTTGCTTCCATCAATAGGGCAATTATTTCCCTTTAGCTAAACTAGAGTATGGTTGGTTGAACTCTCTGTCTTATACTATTCATCTCTTTGAGTTTCTGGATTTGCTTTCAGATTTGATTTCATATGATTCAAAAATTCTATCTTAATACCAAAAACAAGACTGAACTAATAAAATAGCTTGATAAATTTCTTCAACGAATTTCTTAATACCCAGATATAGAATGATTCATGTAATTTGAATCACCTCTAGAAAATTTAGTAGAGAGAATCATCCATCATATTATACAAAGTAAATCATGAACATGTGGGATGTTCCTTCAACTGTGCAAATATTTTCGTGTTTAAATATTATAACTTATGAAATTAGTGAATTTAAGGGAAAAATTACATGTTAATTGCTATTCATATTTACAATATTGATAGCACATTTAATACGATCAATATTATTGTTGACTTAAACATTTTTGGTTAAATATAAAGAACTGAATTTTCCATAACATGATAAAACATCTGTATGTCTAAAAGTCTTTATCATGTTTAACGGTAAGACATTAGGACCATCTCATTAAAGTCAAAATCAAGATAAACATGTAAACCATCATGCAATACTATTCTGAATATGTTAACTAAAATAATTACATAAGAAAAATGTTTGAAACATATGGTTAAAATTACTGTTATTTAAGTATGAATAGTATGTATTGTAAACATCCAAGAACATGAATTTAAAACTACTATAAGCTATTAAAAGATTCAGTAAGATACATGGGAAAAATACTATACACAGAAATGATATATGCATATTGTAAGTGTGTATGTGTTTTGTGTATTTGAAGACAAATTGAATAAAAGGAACTCATCTACTACTACTACTACTACTACTACTACTACTACTACACACACACACACACACATACACACACACATACATTCATGAATGACATATTTCAGAGGGAAAAAATGTAACAAGGAATGTGAAAGACATATAGGACTAAAACTGTAAAACTTTACATTGGTCCAAAAGTATACATAGGAAAACTTGAACAATAGACGAGTATGGGGATAATTTTATGTGACTCTATTAAATAACATATAGCTGTTGTACTAAAGACTCAAGTGGACAAAAAATATGAAAAAATTTATGGGTGGTTCTTGGTATTAGGACATAGACTGTACAAGGGAGGAAAAAAAGAAGTACTTCACTAGTGAAGTCTGGAAATAAGGTTGAAAGAATAATGGATGATAACAGCAAAAAAAGAAAAAGTTTAATCAATTAAGCAAAACATATCTAGTTTGATGCCTACAATAGTCTAAGTGGGCCGGGCTCGGTGGTTCAGCCTGTCATCCCAGCACTCTGGGAGGCCGAGGCAAGTGGATTGCCTGAGCCCGCGGGTTCGAGACCAGTCCGGGCATCTTGGCGAGACCTCGTCTCTACAATAAAAAATTAGCCAGGTGTGGTAGCACGCACCTATAGTTCCAGCTACTTGGAAGGCTGAGGCAAAAGGATCACTGGCACCCAGAAGGTCAACGCTGGGGCGGTTGTGAGTGTGCCACTGCACTCCAGCCTGGGCGACAGAGTGAGACTCACACTCAAAACAAAACAAAAAAAGTCTAAGCGATGCCTCAATTGACAAACACAGCTCCTGCTGTTCCTGGTAATATACTGAACATATGTGGGAGACTTCAACTACGTAAGCTGTTTTCCAATGTGGTTTGAAAAGGAAGTGAAAATTAAAGCAGGAAACTAGAGTAGTTAGAGGAGTGCAGTTCTGGAAATACACTGACTCTATTTGACGCTGGTTCCTGTACCAAATAGTTGCGACCTTGGGTAACTTACTTAACCTCTCTAAGTCCCAATTTCTTCATCCATAAAAGGATAATGATAAATCCTTCCCTCAAAGTTTTTAGTGATTGTTTAAAGTAGCATTGTACACATAATTAATTCACTTAGTAGACTGCCGAGATTATAGTGACTATTTAATAGAAACTGTTATTGGCATGAATATTTTTTTCTTTTTCTTTTCCTTTTATTTAAAAAATGTGGAGTACAATCCAGGATTAGGTAGACAAATGTTCATAATGCAGGTACCCTTGTTGATGAGGTGTGCCCCTCCCTCCCCTGGCAGTTTCCTTCAACTGTCAATCCCACCCCACCCCCCCAGCAGTTTCCCACTACTGCCAATCCCTTTCTTATAGCATTTTAATAATTGTTCATGTAATCCTGCGCCTTTGGGAGGCTGAGGTGAGTGGATTGCCTGGGCGACAGAGTGAGACTCCAACTCAAAAAAAAAATTAAATTAAAAAAATAATTGTTCAAAGCCCACTTATGAGTGAGAACATATGGTACTCTGTTCTTTGTTTCTGTGATAGATCACTGAGTAGGATAGACTCTAAATCCATTCAAGTTGCTGCGAAGTCCATATGTTTGTCTTTCTTTATGGCTGCACAATATTACGTTGTGTATATGTACCACATTTTTTTATCCAGTCCAGCTGGCATGAATATTTTTAGTTATTAAAAGTATTTTGTGCAATTCCCAGAAACAGAACAGCATTGCTGTTCTTCACATCTTGCAATTCTGCTATAAATGGACAAGCAAGAGCAAAAAGCAAGCTCCATAGTAAAATTCTAAACTATCTCATTCCCGGTTTATACATAAATGGAACCACCACAACACTAGAATAATCTCCCTGATTCTAGCATAAATCCAGTTTATAAGTGTTATTTTTCCCTTGTCAGCAGATAAAACTTGATAGTTTATACTCAGTTGCACTCCCAATTTTCATTAAAGTTCTCTTATGTTTTGTCTTGAGGAAAGATTTTTAAACTTTCTTGAATTCTACTTCTAATTTGATACTAATTATAGTTATTTTATTAAGTTTTTGTAGTTGATGGGATAAACATTATACATTGTCTGTGTACCAGCCTTCTTCCTTGCTAATAAAGCCATTATTTTGTTTAGTTTGTCATGAGTTTAAAGGTAGGGTAGACTCCTCCCTGCCACAGAGATGAATCTTGATCAGTCCATTACCCTTACTGATAGTTGGTTTTGGAATATATATAATTTATGAAAAATGAGACCAGGTGTGGTGGCTGCTTATAATCTCAGCACTTTGGGAGGCTGAGGTAGGAGGATTGCTTGAACCCAGGAGTTTGAGAACAGCCTAGGCAACATAGCAAGATCTTTTCTCTACAAAAAAAAGTCAATCAAAAAATTGGCCAGATGGTGGCACATGCCTATAGTCCTAACTACTCTGGGGAGCTGAGGTGGAAGGATCACCTGAGTCCAGGAGGTCAAGGCTATGGTGAGCCATTATTGTGCCACTGCAACAGAAGGAGACTCTGACTCAAAAGAAAAAAAAAGGAATCAACAAGATTCCTTCTGAGATGGTCTGCTAGTAGTTCTTGATAAGATCTTTGCACTACTGAATTAAGCAACTCTGGAAGTGACTAGTCACTAAGCTTGTTGTGAAATAATCAGTGTTTCTGATGTCTAAACCATTCAGGATGGAGTTTTGGCAATGTGCTTCTGTAATACAGTCTAACTGACACATATTAAATACTTAATCTGCCAGCTTTCAATGAGTTTTTAAAATTATTATCATTATTCCTACTTTAAATATGAAAAAATTGAGTCAAAAAGTTAGATACCATTCTCAAATTTATGTAACTATAAGATAGAGTCAAGATAGGATTCCAAATACCAGGATATTGACAATGATGTTATGTTGTCTCCAATTATATCAAAAGGTGTTCTACTCACCATCACTGATCCCCAAATGGTATACCCAATATACACTGAAATGGGATGTATTCCATAAAATTGCTGTGTTACACACATCATTGTTATTCCCAGGCTGAGGTTCATTAGGGCAATCATAATCTGTACAATCTAGAAATGATGAGAAAAGTAAAAACTGATTATCCACCACAAAAAATGGTGCTCACACCCTCCCTTTCCAAATACTAATTCTCCCTATTTTGGCATAGTCATATAACTTTCTTGCTACTCTAGTCACTTTTTTTTTGACAAAAAGAGCCACAAACATTCTAACTTCCAATAGCATTTCTTAGGATATCTATCTTTACCCAATAATTTGAAAGTTAAAAGGAATATGCCAGAATCAGCCCAAGGAATGTTTTTCTGATACCCAAGATGCTACTTCTACTACATCTCTTACTCTTCCTTGTCACATGCTCAGACAGAAGTGATCAAGGAATTAGGAAGCAATTATTCTAGGAAGGAGAAGTAACCTGAAGAAAAGAGAATGTAGAGAAGAGAGAGAAAAAATGAAGAGCAAATATGGTATTTTCTTGGGATCTGGAGCCTGAAAACATGAGTGTGAGTACAGGGGTCCAGAAATAAGAGAACTGGAGTACAATTATTCCATGGCATTAAAAATAATCCCCAAATAAAAACAACTTATAAATATTTGTGGGATGCAATGAAAGCTAGTGCTTAGAGGACAATTTATAGCACTGACTGTATATATTGGAAAAGAAGAAAGATCTAAAATCAATTACCTAAGCTTTTACCTTAGGAAACTAGAAAAGGAAGAGCAAATTAAATTCAAAGTATGTAGAAGGAAAAAAAATGATTAGAATAGAAATTAGTGAAACTGAAAAAAGAAAATCTATAAACAAAATGCAAGGCTATTTTTAAATACAAATAAAATCAATAAGCTTCTAGCTAGGGTAACTAAGAAAAAAGAGAGAAATGATACCAATTACCAATATCCTATATTAAAGAGGAGACATCACTACAGGTCTCATAGATATTACAAATATAATAAAATAATACTATGAACAAATCTATGCCCATAAATTTGATAACCTAGACAAAATTGATTAACCTTTAAAGACACCATCTGCCAAAATTCACACAGGAAGAAATAGACAATGTAAATTGATTTATGTAATTAAATAAAATGAATCAATAATTAATATTTTTTGAAAAAAGAAAGCACCAGGACCAGAAGGGCTTAGTGATGAATTCTACAAAACAGTTAAGAAAGAAATTATCCTGATTATTTACAATTTCAATCAGAAAAATAGAAACAGAGAGAATGCTCCCAAACTCATTCTATGAGGCTAGCCCTACCATATTCCAAAATCTAGACAAAAATATTATAAGAAAAGAAAACTATATACCAGCATTTCTCATGAACAAAGAAGCAAAAATCTTTAATGAAACACTGCAAATTGAATCCAACACTGTATTACAAGAAGTATATCTCATGACCATGTGGGATTTATTTCATGTATGCAAGGTTGGGATAGCATTTAAAAATCAATTTATATAACCCATCATTCAATAGGCCAAAGGAAAAAAAATCACAAGACTGTAACAATAGATGCAGAAAAAAAACTGTACAAAATCCAATACCTACTCATTATAAAAACTCTTTATAAACTAGGAATAGAGAACTTTCTCAACTTGATAAAGACTATTTGCAAAAAACCTACAGCTGACTTCATACTTAACAATGAGAACTCAAATCTTTCTCTCTAAGATCAAGAACAAGGCAGAGATGTGCCCTGTTACCACTCCTTTTCAACATTGTACTGGAAGTCCTAGCTAAAATAACAAGACAAGAAAGGGAAATAAAAGATATACAGATTGGTAAGAAAAAAAATAAAACCACCTTTGTCTCAGATGACATAATAATCTATGTAGAAAATCTGAAAGAATAAACGAAACTAACTAATTTCTGGAACTAATTAACAAATTTAATAGGGTTTATTATAATAGGGTTGTAGGATACAAGGTTAATACACAGGAATCAATTGCTTTCCTATATACTTGAAAGGATAAGTAAAATTGGAAATTAAAAACATAATACCATTTAAATTAGCACCTTTAAAGATGAAATGCTTAGGTAGCCATATGAGTCCATCAACTATCAGGAAGGCCTGGGGAAGATCAACCAGTGCACAGGTAGCCTTTTCTCTTACTGCTGTTCCATGCTGAGGTTAAGTATTATTATTATGGATGACCCATAACCCTAAAGTAGACCTGAAGTCAATATATATTGTTTAAATGACAAGACCTGACAATTACATACTGATGTCTACAGGGCTGATTGGTGAATTATGAGGCTAGTGGGTCAGTGTATTTGGCAGGAAGTCTGATCACTTATGCGTTTACAATACCACTGGTCTTCTCCCAGATCCACAGCTGACTTACCCCGAGGACTTTGGGTTCCCCCTTCAAGAACTTCTCTCGTATCCCTTTCCACATATATGAGTGTAGGACAGCAGGCTGCCCCAGCTGGCGCACACCAGGGTCAGCTGATGGGGTCTGTTCCATTCCTTGCATGGTTGTCGTGGCAGCGAAAAGAGTGCTACAGTAAGAAATGCAATTTAGCATGAGGCATTGAAAATGACAAAACAAGGCATGACATTTAGAGGCATGTTCCACTCTGAGGCTAAAAATCTGTCCTGCTTTCACTTCCTATATTTTCTTTTTTTTTTTTTTTTGAGTTGGAGTCTCTTCCTGTCACTCGGGCTGGAGTGCAGTGGCATGGCATGCTCACAGCTACCACAGCCTCGACCTGCTATGCTCAGGTGATCCTCCTGCCTCAGTCATGCGAGTAGCTGGAACTGCAGGTGCACGCCACCACGCCTGGCTGATTTTTTGATTTATTGTAGAGATGAGGTCTCACCAATTTGCCCAGGCTGGTCTCGAATCCGTGGGCTCAGGCAATGCTCTCACCTCAGCCTCCCAAAGGGCTGGGATTATAGGTGTGAGTCACCGTGCCTGGCTATACTTCCTATATTCCAATAGCTGTCAGAGCCAAGGAAGGGGAAGAAGCAACATGTTAGGAGGAAAGAAAGACAGGCGGGAGGGGGAGAGAAAGAAGATAGGGGGAAAGAAAGAGAGAGGAAATCTAAATGCCGTGTAATGTCAAGATGCTAGAAACAATTTTTTATTTTTAAAAACATATTTTATTGAACTCAGTGCATCCTAAATATTATCGTTTCAATATGTAATCAATTTTTTAGAAATGTAAATGTGCATTTAGCATTCTTTTTCCTACTCAGTCTTCATGATCTTGTGTGCCAGCACATCTTGGATTGGACAGTCATGCTTCCAGAGCTCAATAGCTACATGTGGCTAGTGACTACAGGGCTGGCCGGATGGGATGGGATTGCTGACGGCTGGCGGCCACTGCACTTTCGAGGAACCGACTCATAGAGGGATTGAGCTTTCCGAGGGCAAAGTCTCTGTGTTAGTCACAGCACTTCCCCAGAAGCTGTCACAAGGTCGGATTGAACACAGTGGTGGTAGAAGCCGATGAACTGACTGAAAGTGACCCTGAAATATTTGGAAGGGTGCTGTGTTTGGCCAGGTGAGTCCTGTTATAGGTATGGCTACAGCATAAAAGTTAACACACATTTTGCCATTCTCGTACATGTGAATGATCAGATATTGTAAAATCATTTTTTAAATAATTTAAATTCTCTATTTCAAAGATGTACATTTAAAATATTAGCATTATTACGAACAATCCTAAAATAAAACCCATCATGAGCACCAAAAAAAAAAAAAATAGAAGCTAACACAGGTTGGGTGTGATGGTGCATGACAATAGTCCCAGCTACCCCAGAGACCAAGGTGGGAGGATCACTTGAGCCCAGGAATTCAAGGCCAACCTAGAAAACATTGAGACTTTGTCTCGAAAAATGTTAAGACCCCCCATTCTGTAATTGCAGGCTGGCAAGTCAGGTGTCAATTGGGTACACCAGCCTCTAGGATGAAGACACATGCCCTGGGTACATCTGACTTCTGTGCTGATCAAGTTGCTCTCTGCCATTTTGATGTCTGAAACCTATGTTAATCAGATTGTGAGATCATTAAGATTCCTTCTCTCTCTTACTCTTTTCCTCTTGTTTTTGTTTTTGTTTTGTTTTGTTTCCTTTGGTGATCATTACTTTCACCCAGACAATTCACAGGAGCTCATGCTTCAATGGAAAAGTGAATGCTTTTAGATTTGTGTTTAATGTTGCTCAATGACAGAGATGCTCTACTGAGGCCAAGTTCCGTTACTTCCCTCAACCTTTGCATTTTATCCTAACATAGCTATGCTATTATACAACCTGCAACTATGAAAACTAGAACGTACTGGAGAGAGGGAAATGTGGACAGAAGTGAGGTACATATGCTGGACCTCTCAAATTATGGAAATTTCTTCAAGTTCAAATCCTAAGTCTGCTCAGATTTGATTCCCATACCTATTCCCTCAATTACAGCCATTTCTACTGGAGAATTATAATAATAATAATCACAAACGACACCAAGTCATCTGCATTACAATTTACTGATAATATTTTATAGTCTCCCTTTTCTCATCAGGACATAGTTAAATTCTCAGAGCTAGAAATTGTCCCAGGTTCATTGTTACTGAGTGTGATTTATGTAACCTTGCATTTTATTCTATAAACTCTGAACTTTGGGAATGGCACTTATGGCTCTGAGTTATATCCTTGGCACCACAATTTTTTTTTATTAATCAATATTTTTTATGATGGTTTTGTGGGGTACAGTTAAGGGTTAGGCATACAAATACATTTCATTCAGGCACCCTGTTGATAAGAGGTGTTTCCCCGTCCCCATACAGATATTTGCTACCGTTAATCCCATCTCCCTCCCTTGGTGCCACAAATTTAAAGCTCTTGCCTTATTACAGTGCTTTAAATCCTGACTTGACAGTGCACAGCAAGGACACATAGAATTATTTTCCAAGACTCCAAGCACCATATACTCCAACCAGATTATGTGGAGACAGGTTTAAATCACGTGGAAATTTTTATCTATTCACTTGAATTCATATTCGGAAGTTTCATAGCTCACTTCCTTACATTTTGAGGGAAATGAAACAGTAACATTCTTCAAGCCACAGTTGATTTTGATGCCATTTATGCTTCATGGAGGCCCACAAAAGTCTCAAGTATGGAGATTTGTACCCTCTTACTGGCAACATAGATGGAAAAATATTATTGTAGTCCACATTTTCTATAAATTCAGATTTCTCTGTAGAGGATTATCAACCTATCTTTGACAGACCAAGTGAAATACTTTACCAGCTACCTAGCAATAAAACTGATGAAAATCGGAAGAAGAGGGATTAAGTTCAGAGAAAGATAGAAAAAATTCTAGATAAAAATAAGATCAATCATTCAAAACATTAATTCGATTTTAGTAATATATACATTCAAAGTTATGAAAAGCAATAAAATGAAAGGTATACAATTACAAATAAAAATAAGTTTTTAATAAGAAACAAAAATAATAATTAATAAGAAATACATAATGTAAATGAGATTGAAATGGTTAAGATCAGGAATTAAATATGAGAATGCAGCCCAAATGTCATTGTTTTTTATGCTTATCTGTTCTATAAATTTTTCAGAAAAGATTTGGAGAAAGAGAATTAGAACTCCATTTTGTTATGAAACTAGAAAGCTCCATTTTGTTGTAGAGATTACAAAATCTCTGTATCTAAGGTAAAATGAATATTAACAAAGATTACATGAGGATAAATTTGGGAAGAAATGGGAAAAGAATATCAAAGACACAGGAAACCATGGCTACAGATTTCAGAGTACACTTATCAAAGATAAGCGGCTCCCCAAAGTGTCCAACAAATTATTTTTTATAACCCTGGAAATTATTGCATCAATCGATAACTATAGCTTCTCTGGACAAGTATCCTTCTGAGAACCGTAGAAGTTAGGAGTGAAGGAGAAATCACAACAAAAAGCCACATGTATAGAAAAAAAATTCGTTTCTGTATGTCTTGTATTGGAGTCCACAAAGAAGGAAGCAGGTATCATTGATACAAGCCTCCAAAAAGTCTCACAGATAGAGTCATCAGGATATATCTTTATAATTAAAGTTCATCAAATGCCCCAAAACCAAGATATCATGACATTGAGTTATGAAAAATGCCAAGTGCTTCAGAGAGTGGAATAATCAAATACAGAATATGTTTTAAAAATTGGATAATTTATTCTAATAAAATTGAATCACATAAACAAGAAGTCAAAGTACAAAAAGTGACATAACAGAGCCAGGTACAGAGGCTTATGCCATAATCCCAGAACTTTGGAAAGTCTAGGAAGGAGGATTGCATGAGCCCAGGAGCTCAAGACCAGCCTAAGCAGCATAGAAAGACCTCATCTCTATAAAAAATTTAAAAATTTAGCTGAATGTGGTGGTGTGCACCTGTAGTCCTGGCTACTTGGGAGGCTTAGGCAGAAGGATTGTCTGAGCCCAGGAGATCAAGGCTGTGGCAACAGAGTGAGACCCTGACCAAAAACAAACAAAAAAAAGACATGACAGGCAACATAGCCTCAAACAAATGTAGAATATTTTTAAAAATAATGTTGACCAAAAAAATTTGGTGAATATGTTAAACAAAGAATAACTGAGAATAGAATTAGTAAACTGGAAGATAAATCTGAGGAAATCTCCCCAGTAAGTCACATAAAGAAACAAGAAAGTTGTCACAATTGAAGAAAGGTTAAAAAATTAGAAGTAAAGAATTAAAACATCTAGACTATGTATGATTGGAATCCTAGAGGATGTCAACAAGGTGATGAGCAATAAGTTCCTAATGCTCATCCCCCTACACACACACACACACACACACACACACACACACACACACACACCCCAAAACAATGAATTAAAAAAACTAAAGTTCAACCAAAATGACTAAAGAAGAGCACCAAGAAAATAACAAAAGAGTAGCAAAAATCCTGTAGGGCACAAAAAAGCAGGATGGCTACCACAGAGAAAGAAAGGAAATATTTTGCTCCCACCATCCCTTTCCCACATTGGGACTAGTTCTATGCCAGGAGAGACTTTTTTCTGCAGGGGAAAGGTAAGCAAATGATTCCAGAAGCTCCCATCACCACCGTGGATGCATGCAGTGTTTCTGCTAGAGACTCCCACAATCTTCCCTGTAAAACTCATGTCAAAACTTATTTGCCATTGTAACATTATTAAGAAGAGGGACCTTTAGGAGGTAACTTATCCAGAAAAGTTTCAACCTCATGAATAGATTAATGTCATTATCATGGGAATGGGTTTGTTATCACAGGCATGAGTTTCTGATAAATGCATAAATTCAGTTCATTTTTCTCTTTACCTCATGCACTCACTTCTACCTTCCATCCTTCCACCACAGGATGGCCCTTCACTAAATGCTGGCACATGCATACTCTTGGACTTCCCAGCCCCAGAACCATTAAGCCAAATGAGCTTCTTTTTTAAAATATAAATTATCTGGCCCATACTGGTCTGTTATAGCAGCAGAAAACAGAGTAAGAAAGACATACAAATATTAGTTGTTGGGGAAGGACAAAAGTCTAGAGTTTTTGTATGCAATAAACATTAAGTTGTTACCAGCTTAAAATAGTCAATTATAACTACACGAAATTTTAAATCTTTGTTTTTATTTTATTTTATTTTATTTTTGACTTGGATTCTCACTCTGTCACTCAGGTTAGAGTGCAGTGGCATGCTCACAGCCACTGCAGCCGCAACCTACTGGGCTTAGGTGATCCTTCTGCCTCAACTTTCCAAGTAGCTGGAACTACAGGTGCATGCCACCACCTGGCGAATTTTTGGATTTCTTGTAGAGATGAGGTCTCACCAAGTTGCCCAGGCTGGTCTCGAACCCCTGGGCTTAGGCAATCCTCTCACCTCAGCCTCCCAAAGTACTGGGATTGCAGGCTTGAGCCACCACATTCAGCATATTTATAACTATAAGAAGTTTTATGTCATCCAAATGGTAACAGCAAAGCAAAGAATTATAGCAGATACACAAATGATTAAAAGAAGGAGTAAAAGCTTAGGACTCAAGGAAATAACCAAATCACAAAGATAGACAACATGGAAGAAAGAAACAAGAATCTACAAAACATTCAGGAAACAATTTTTAAAATGGCACTAGCAACTCCTTACCTATTAACAATAACTTTAAATGTAAGCAAATTAAATTATTGAATTAAAATTCATAGAGTGGTTAAATGGGTTTTTTTAAAAAAAAAGATTGACCTATATGCTACAGGAGACCCACTTTAGCATTAAGAAAATACATAGGCTGAAAGTGATGGGATGGAAAAAGATATTCCAGGCAAGTAATAAACAAAACACAAAAGGGTTAGCTATACTTATATATGAAAAAATAGACTTCAAGTCAAAAACTGTCACAAGAGACAAAGAATGTCATTATTTTAATAATAAATAGGTTAATTCATCAAGTGGACATAACAATTGCAAATACATATGCACCCATCATCAGAGCAACTAAATACATAAAACAAATATTAATTCACATGAAGGGAGAAGTAGATCACAATACAGTAATAATACTCCATCCAAAACAAGGAACAGATCAACCAGACAGAAAATGAATAAGAAAATAGCAGGCTTGAATTGTACATTAGAAAAAAATGTGCCTAGTGGGCATCTGCAGAACTTTTTATCCAGTAGTAACAGATTAAGCACTCTTCTTTGATGCATATGGAACATTCTAAAGAAGATGGAAATTCTATCTAATTTTACTTCCAAATACAATAATATTTAACTTAAAATCAAAAACTGAGGGAATCTTGGAAAATCCACAAGTTTGTGAAAATGAAACAACACACTCCTGGACAACAAATAGGTAAAAGAAGAACCCAAAAGGGAAATTCACAAACATGTTGAGACAAATGACTATGGACACACAACATACCAAAGCCTGTAAGATGCAGCAAAAGCTGTTCTAAGAAGGAAGGTTATAACAATAAATGCCTACATCAAAAAAGAAGAAATATTCCAAATATCTAGTCTAACATTATGCCTCAAGAAACTAAAAAAAGGACAAACTCAACCCAAGATTAGCATCAGTGAGATTTTGAGAATCAAATAGATTTTTCATTGCATCTGTTCAATAGCTACATCTTACCAATATTGTCTTCCAACCCGTGAACACAGAGTGTATTTCCAGTTATTTGTGTCATTTTTCATTTTTTCAGCTATGTTTTATGTTTTCAGTATACATCTTTTACCTTCTTGGTTAAATTTATTCCTGAATATTTCATTGTTTTTTGATCCTTTTGTAAATGGAATGTTTTCTTAAATTTCTTTTCAAACTGTTCATTGTTTGTGAATGGGAATACGACTAATTTGTGAGTGTTAATTTTTGTAACCTACAACTTTAACATATTTTTGTATTTTTCTGAACTGTTTTTTGTGGAGTACTTAGGGTTTTCTACATGTAAGAGCATGTTGTCTGCAAACAGACATAATTTTACTTCTTCCTTTCTAATTTGAATATGTGTTTAATTTTTTTCTCTTGCCAAAGTGCTCTGGCTAGGACTTCTATTTCTATATTGAATAGAAGTGGGGAAAGCAGGCATTCTTCTCTTGTTCTTGATCTTAAAGATAATAGTTTCATACTTGACAATTCCATTAAGTATATTATGACTAAAACTTTTATACATGGCTTATATTATGTTGTGGAATGTCCAACAAGTAACTCAGTTGTTTGTGTTAAAACCTGGTAGTTTGTCATTGATGCCTTCTTTTACCTAATCTCTGTTCAATCAATCATATTCTTCTCCTACACAAAATGTCCAATTCTGTGTATTTCTCCCACCGCCTCAAACCAAGCCATCATTCTGTTATTATCAGGAGCCTTGCCATAGCCTTTTAATGCTCCCCTGTGTCCATTTGAGGCCACCCCCTCATTTTGCAGCCAGAAAGATCATGTTAAGATGCAAAACAATTGTCGTCCCCTCCTTTAAAACCTTCCCTTTGCGTTTCACTGCTCCTTAGTATAAAGTTAAAATGTTTAATGTTGTTGATAAGAGAAAGTCTGCTCCTTCAGACCACATCCGTCATCCTAACTTTATCTCAATTTTCTCTCCTTTTTATCTTTAAACCTCCAAATACATTGGACTTATTTCAGTTCTGCCCAAGAAGCCATTTCATTCCTATATTGGGACATTTCCGGGATGAACCCATTTGTGACCAACCCTCCTGTGACCACACGGCAACAACAACAACAACAATCCATGCACTGATAATATTACATAACCTCTGCCTTCTCTGACACCATTTCCCACTTCCCCACTGCTCATACATGGATTACTCAACTTATTATGGTAAGTAAGGGTTTAAGGACTCTAGGTTACTTCCCTTTGACACAGCAGAAGCCAAAGGTATTGTCACTTTGTAACTAAAGATGATTCTTCTCAGTCCAACTGCATGTGTACTTTACAGTTTATTCTTCTTTAATGTAAAGGATCCTCTGCCTTGATGTCTCAGACTGAGAATTTAGGAATTATAGGTTCTGTCTTATCAAGCATACCTGGTGGCTCTTCTTATGTAGTTAATGCCTCTCTGGTAAGTCTGTAAACTTCCCCAGGGGAGAAACATTATACCAAAATAAGGCTTACAAATGACTCTTACGGTTTTCCATAATTCACTGGTAATATAGATAAAGTTCTGGTCACTCTAAGCTGCTATTCTGTCTTTCTAAGAAACTCTGGCTGTAAATGAATAAGTACCCCTACCTTCACACTATAGAAATCCATAGAGCACACAAATTCCCCAGGGACCAAAACGTGTTTCCTTTCCAGGTCTCAACTTACCTATAATCAAATATCAAACAATACAAAACTGCAAAGAATATTGAATGGACAAGGAACATTCTTTACAGCTTGGAGAACAGTATAAATCTTAGTTTTGTCACATCATCTGTGACATATGTCAGGCTATTGACAACTACAGTGTCTTCTGCTTTCCCCTAGTACAAAGGTGGAGACTTATAGACAATTTTTCCCTCTCCTGTTGTCTCTAATCTCCTTGTGGATCAGCGCCACCACCAATCTTGTGTTTCCTTATTTTTATATCACAACCCCCAATTGCCTAGAAGAAAGCACGAGGACAGTAGCACAAAGGGCCAGACTCTTCTTCATGGCAAACATGAAATAGACTAGAAGCCCAAAAGGAAGCCTGAACCCGGATGGTTTCTTATAAGATGATGGTGGTGGTGATGGTGATAGAAACGGTGACCTAGGTAAGGAAAAGGCCTGGACTAGGAACCAAGAAGTCTGGGTTTTTAGTTTCTAGCTCTTTTATTAACTTATGTGATTCTGGGTATGTTATTTCCCTGTTCTGGGCTTCATTTTCCTGATCCCAGGAAAGATTACAATGGGCACAATTAGCTCCAAGCTTCTTTCTCATCCCAAGAATGCTAAGAACCCGTAATGTGTCCTTCATGAGTAGATTTTCTCATGAGAAGTCTCAGTGCATGGCCAGGGTGTCCCATGAATGGTGCCAAAGACTGGTAGAGAACGAGGTCAGGCCACGGTCCATCTAAATGCAAAGACGGGGGGCCCTGCCCGAGCCTTACTCCACCTCCTCCAAATTTTGCATGTGGGTGATCTTTTCTTAAATCTTGAATTATAAAAATAATAAGTCAGAGACAGAGAATAAAGACCATGGAAGATGGGGCATTAGGAGTAGATAATCAGTCTAAAGTTTAAAATAATGCTTTCTGTTTTTTGATAGCCCAGAGATTTAGAGAACAGAAGTAACTAAAACAACTTCATCTAGCATCCAGCTTCAGCCATGAGCCTTTCCTAACTCCCATTCTCTGCAACAAAGATAGCTCATCAAACCCCCCAAAAGTGCCTTTAATTGTGCACTCAACGCCCCCCCCCACAACTCAGAATGCCAGCTGATGCCACAGGAAGTGGCCTTATTTTTTCCTCAGTCCATTTCCAGAATCCTAGAACCAAGAAATGGAAAAAAAAATCAGCCCCAAGTCTAGTTAGGCAAGTCCCTGGACCTACCTTTCTTCAGGCCCGCAGTGTCTGCTTGTCTGTCTGATGAGCACAAGGCTCTGGGCAGGTGGCTCACAGTTCTTTGGTCCAAGGACAATCACCTTCCCTCACTCCACATTTCACTCTGTTTAAATTTGCGTTTTGCTTCTAGCAGTTTTTTTTTTAATCCTAAACACTGTGTTGAGAAGCATAACTAGTTCCTTTTTTAATGTCGGAAGCACGTTCTGATTTTGTGTTCCCAATGTGGGCATGGATGTCTCTTTTGAAATTTACTGAAAAAGCAGTGGATACACAGTCTTTCCTGTTAAAATAATATGCGGATCACTGTGTATATCAGTGGTTGTGGATTTACTGTTCCAGACTCTGGCCAAATGTCTTTATGTGCACTAAGTAAATGGCACTTTGTAAATGCCCCTCCTTTTCACACATTCCATGGTTGAATTTGTCTTCCCAGAGAACTACGTGCTACCATTTTATACTCAACTTAAATACCTTATTTACCTAGAATTCCACCTTTGGATATACATCATGAATGGCTGTAAAGTGGCAACAGGTGGTTGCATGGCAAGAATTCATACAACAGCCTTCTAAGTCAAAGAAGCAACTGGTATCACAAAAAAAAGTCTGATTCTTTGACTGAGACAAACTCAACTGCAATCATTATCAGTGTATCCTCAGGTGACCCAGCAGAAATAAAACAAGCTCATCTGTCTCTTCTTTCAAAGACACTAATCTCATTCATGAAGGCACTATTCTCATGACCTCCTAAAGGCTTCACTTCCTAATACCACCATGCTAAAGGTTAGGATTGCAATGCAAAAATTTTGAGAAGATACAAAGTTTCAGTCTATAACAAGAATGTTGGAATTGATTTTACAAGTAATAGAAATTCATAAGGTCTTCAAGTTAATGAATGTGATTATACACATACACACATTTATTCAAATTTATCAAAATTATATTTATTAAATTTTATTAAATGTTTTCTATGTCCCAGGCCACATTTATTTATTTATTTATTTTGAGTTGGAGTCTCACTCTGTCACCCAGGCTTCTTTGATTGCTTAAAGGATATAATCCAGCAAAATAAAACAAAGAGCGAATAATAGTTTTTAAAATAAAATATTAAAAATACTTGAAACAGCATTGAGCAAATAAAACAATCAGACATTTATGTCTTAGTGATTAAGTAATAAGTACTTAAGACTAAGTGAGTTTTCATGTAAAATATAAAATAACTGGACCAGAAAACGATGTGCTGGACTTAGGCAACACTTTTGCCTCAGCCTTGCAAGTTGCTGGACCTACAGGCACACGCCACAGTGCCCGGCTACCAGGCCACGTTCTTTAGACAGGTGTCTACTTGGTTTTCACTATCAAGCTGTGAGGTAGAAAACGTGATTATGACTATTTTCCTGAAGACAGAACTGATACTCAGAAATGTTTCTACAGCTGGTGTAGATGACATTGAAATCCAGTTTTGTCTAAATCCAAAAACTCTATGGTTTGTAATCATAAATTATAATTCTCAGAGAGAAAACTATATGTTTCAGAAATATTGTCCTGGTCACCATGTAGAAAAATAACAGAAGTAAATGATACTGAAATCAGAGAGATAGGCTCAAGGAAGAAGCAATTCTCTAGGGAAGGAATGATGGTTCCCTAAACCACCTGTGGTGCTTAGCAAGATGATGAGAATGAAAAAACATGGAACCTCCCATGCTGCCCATCAAAAGAGGACTGGATTTTTAAAATGTGGTACATATACACAATGGAATATTACACAGCCATAAAGAAGAAAAAAGAATGAACTTCATAGCAACCTGGATGGACTTAGGGTCTATAGTACTGAGTGATCGATCACTGAAACAAAGAACTGCGTATCACATGTTCTCACTCATAAACAGACCTTGAACAACTATCCTAACACTATAAGAAAAGGATTGGCAGTAGCGGGAAACCGCAGAGGTGGGGGGAGTGAGAGGTGGGATTGGCAGTAGTGGGAATCTGCCTGGGAAAGGGGGGGCACACCTCATCAGCAAGGGTACCTGCATAATGAACATTTGTATACCTAACCCTGAATTGTACCCCACATCTTTAAAATAAAAAATTTAAAAGTTAAAGAAAAGAAAAAATATGAAAAAGATAATAAAGGGGGTGAGTTGATTTCATGAATCACTAAGATCAGAAGGTACCAGAAGCTGGGCTTGATGGCTCAGCCTGTAATCCCGCACCTTGGGAGGCTGAGGTGAGTGGATTGCCTGAGCCCGCGGGTTCGAGACCCTCCTGGGCAACTTGGCGAGACCTCATCTCTACAATAATTCAAATAAATTAGCCGGGTGTGGTAGTGTGTGCCTGTAGTTCCAGCTACTTGGAAGGCTGAGGTGGAAGGATCGCCGGAGCCCAGCAGGTCGAGGCTGCGGTGGACGGGAGCAGCCACTGCACTCCAGTCTAGGCGACAGAGTGAAACTCCAACTCAAAAAACAAAAACAAAAACAAACAAACAAACAAAGAAGGTACCAGAAACTCCTCATTCTCCTGGTAGGTCACCACACACATTAATATATTGAAGACTCCAAGAAGTCCTACCAAAACATTAATGCTTGAAAGTGAGGACAAAATAAGAACTGCCTAAGGAACAGCAGGACACGGATGTCTGCCTCAGAGTTTCTTTGATTGCTTAAAGGATATAATCCAGCAAAATAAAACAAAGAGTGAATAATAGTTTTTAAAATAAAATATTAAAAATACTTGAAATAGCATTGAGCAAACAAAACAATCAGACATTTATGTCTTAGTGATTAAGTAATAAGTACTTAAGACTAAGTGAGTTTTCATGTAAAATATAAAATAACAACTGGACCATAAAACTATGTGACTCAAGCAAAAGAAACAGGATGAACAAGCATAGGTATCCTAATGCAATAGTGGAAGGGGTCTTTCTCAAAGGAAAATGTCTGGATACATTTCCAGAAAAAAAGTTTAGAAGATGCTGGTCAAACAAAACCTGTATGTATACCCTATTCCATTTCTTGGATCTCTAGTTCACAAGTATTCATCTATAACTCCTATCTAGCTATATCTATATCTATCTATCTGTCATCATCATCTGTCTATCCTCTATCTCTTTATATATCTGTCATCTACCTTTTTTTTTTGAGTTGGAGTCTCATTCTGTCGCCCAGGCTGGAGGGCAGTGGCACACTCACAGCTACCGCAGCCTCGACCTGCTGGGCTCTGGCGATCCTTCCGCCTCAGCCTTCCAAGTAGCTGGAACTACAGGTGCATACTACCACTCCTAGCGTTTTGTTTAAATTTATTGTAGAGACAAGGTCTCACCAAGTTGCCCAGACTGGTCTCGAACCCCCAGACTCAGGCAAGCCTCTTGCCTTGGCCTCCCAAACTGCTGGGATTACAGGCCTAGCCACCGTGCCTGGCTTGCTGATATTTTTTAAAATGTGTGCATCCAATACTATCTAACTATCCCTTATACAAGCAAACATGCATTTGCCTCACGATTGCAGACTCTATAATCAGACCGAGCTAGGTTTGAATCCTATTGCTTGTGGGAACTAGAGCACTTCTGATCAGTTTTGAATTTTACATGAAGCACAAATCAGAAAACAATAGCTGAAAAGTACTGTGCAATTAAGGAAAGCTTCTGAATCCATCTCTGCACAACTTGCAAAAAGTTAGCAAAACTGCCTCATTTATCATGCCCAACAGACCACTGATGAAAAACCAAGAGATTCACCATCAAAAAGGGAGGATATTTTTTTAAAAGGACTTTATAGTAGTAGAGAGCTTTTGACATTTTTTACATTAACTCTCACACATAGACAAGTGTATGGGGAATAAGGGAACTCTTTGAAACTTTGAGCGGTGAGTGTCAGAAAGAAGGTTTGGAGTTTTGCTTGCTGAGCTCCAGAAAACCAGAAACCAGCCTCAAACTGCCACCAGAGTAGGGCATAAGTGAGTTTCTGCTGTTTTCTGGCAGGTGATCCCTGGAGTTTGGGATGACTTAGAGACTCTTGCCTGACTCTCCCTTAAGAAGTCTGAGGGTAGCCGAGCTCAGTGGCTCAGCCTGTCATCCCAGCACTTTGGGAGGCCGAGGCAGGTGGATTGCCTGATCCCGCGGGTTCGAGACCAGCCTGGGCAACTTGGCGAGACCTCATCTCTACAATAAAATAAAATTAGCTGGGCATGGTAGCTCATGCCTGTAGTTCTGGCTACTTGGAAGTCTGAGGCAGAAGGATTGCCGGAGCCCAGCAGGTCGATGCTGGGGTGGCTGTGAGCGTGCCACTGCATTCCAGTCTGGGTGACAGAGTAAGACTCCAACTAAAAAAAAAAAAAAAAGTCTGAGGGTAAGGGGTTGACCGAAGCCACAGCCAATGACAGAGAAAGCAAAGGAGGAATAAGCTACACTTGGATGCATTAAACGCACGTGGTCCAAGTGGCTGCTGCTCAGCTGGGTTAGAGGTATTTTTTTAAAATAATAATTGAAATGGATTCACACAGCAATTTTGAAAATGAAACTATTTTCAAAGGAAGAGAAATACTAAATGCTAATCATGAGGGTAGACTCTAGAATCAGACTGAGCTGGGTTTGAGTTTTATTCCCTGTGTGCCAGGAGCAAGTTTATAAGCTCTCTGAGACTCAGTTTATTCATCTGCAAAATATAGACAGTAATATGGCCTAGGGTTGTTGTGAGGATTGGAGCAAATAATATGCACAAACTACTTAACGTTTTATGGACATAGGAAGCCATCTTTCCACTGTTATTAAACAATTCAGCGAGACAAGGTTCCAATGTGTTCCTTGTGTTGAGCCCGGAGGAGGAAGCAGGGCCTCCTTCTCTAGTCCCCAACCAGTTTCCTTTCTCTAGAAGCAGAGAATTTATTTATTTAATTTATGAGCCATTTCTTTTTGTGTTTGCTTCCATATTTCTTTTTCTTTGAGTCGGGGTCTCTCTGTCATCTAGGCTGCAGTGCCGTGGCACAATCGCAGCTCACCGCAGCCTCAAACGCTCAGGCTCGGGGTTCCTTCTGCTTCGGTCTCCCGAGTAGCTAGCACTAAAAGTGCACACCACCACACTCAGCTAATCTTTAAAAATTGTTTGTCAAGACAAGGTTTCATTATGGTGTCTTGGCTGGTCTTGAACTCCCAGGCTCAATCAATCTTCTTGTCTCAGCCTCCCAAATTGCTGGGATTAAGGTGTGAGACACCACACTCGACCTTACTTCCATATTTCGATGTGAGTGATTTTAAATATTTCTTTACAGAGTCTCTACTATTGAAGACAAGGGACTCACTCCTACATCCTTCATCCTTACTTACCCTGGACACACATCCCACCATAACACTTTTTCCTCATTTTCCAAGTATAGTTTTATCATGATTTTTGGTTGGCTCGATTTATAGTGTTTAACTCATTCATGGCAGATGCATTATGTATGTTATGACTGTATTTCCTCTTGACCCATTTTTTTTCTCCTGAAGTTAATCACTGCCTTATGTTTTATATGCTTAGTTTTCTGCATACCTAAAACGAAGTCATCTCAAATATTCCACCCTAAGTGTAAATCTCTCAGTGTCTACAGACCCACAGGGTAATTGATCTGTCCCAACTTTTTCTGGAGACATTCCTCCTTCCTGGAGCCTTGTATTCTTCTGTTACACTTAGGACTGGTTGCACTTCAGGCCTGCTAGGCTCTTAACTCACTCTTCTTAGTGAATTCAGTTAATTCAGCATTTGCTAACTTCCTAGACACTTAGCTAGAGTTCATCCTGATGTCTCCAGATAGACAATTGGAAGCACTTCCAATTCTCAAGACTTAACTGGAGTTCTGCAAAAAAGAATGAATTTGGGTCTAGGCCTTCAACTCCATCAGTCATGCTTCAGCTTTCTATGTGTGGCTAAGTCACATACTACTTATCTGACTGCTTTCTGTCATTTTCTGTTATAGTCTTTTTGGATTTTTAGATTTAGGACTTTCTCTCTACTTCTTATAGTGATTTAGGTGAGTTTCGTGAGGAAATAGAAATAGACATCTTTAATTCACCAAGATTTGCTATCAGTTCAAAATTCTGTGTGTGTATATTTGTTTTTCTTACCAGTTCATGGTACCTCTGGAGACAGAAAATGCATGCAATTTATTTTTTCTTTTCAACCTTTTGCAGTGTCTCATACCAGGTAGGGACATTCCTGTTGAATGTTATTGGTGGGTGAAACAGAGTCTATGAAGACAGTAGATGTAGGTGGCATATCAGTCGCCAGTGAACTGAGATATAGAATCAGAGAAAGTTATATTCAAACCTCGGCGAGAGAAGGAAAAAACCTCAGCGATGTCTGCTATAAAAGACTAAAAGAGAGGAAAAATGTGAACAAACCACATATTAGCAACTAGGGTCATGTAAAGTTAAAGTGATATATCCAAGCACGCACTTCTTTATTTTGAATCTAAGAAGGATATTATTTAGCTTTCTTTTTTCTTTCTTTTTTTTTTTGAGTTGGAGTCTCACTCCGTCACCCAGGCTGGAGTGCAGTAGCACGCTCACGGCCACCGCAGCCTCGATCTGCTGGGCTCAGGTGATCCTTCCGCCTCAGACTTCCAAGTAGCTGGAACCATAGGCACAAGCCAGCACGCCCGACTAATTTTTTGATTAATTGTAAAAATGAGATCTCGTCAAGTTGTCCAGGCTGTTCTTGAACCCATGGGCTCAGGTGATCCTCTCACATTGGCCTCCCAAAGTGCTGGAATTATAGGCGTGAACTACCGCACCAGCCTATTTAGCTTTCTTATAATAAAAATATTTTTCCAATGTCTATATAATTTATCATTAAAATCAAAAAATTATGTTTTTTTTCTTTGTGACCTTCCTTTGTGCTTAAGAAATTTTTCTGAAAGAATGCAGATTGTTCTACAAAAAAGACACCTGCACATGCATGTTAACTGCCACACTATTCACAATAGCAAAAACATGGAAACAACCCCACTACCCATGGAAAGTAGAATGGATAAAGAAAATGTGCACTGGGTGTGGTGGCTCAATTCCAGCACTTTGGGAGGCCGAGGTGAGAGGATTGCTGAACCCACAGGTTCAAGACCATCCTGGGCAATTTGGTGAGACCTCATCTCTGCAATAAGTCAACAAATAAGCCAGGCGTGGTGGCATGTGCCTGTAGTTCCAGCTACTTGGAAGGCTGAGGCAGAAAAATCGACTGAGCCCAGCAGGTCAAGGCTGTGGTCGCCATGACAGTGCCACTGCACTCCAGCCTAGGCAACAAAGTGAGACTCTAACTCAAAAAAAAGAGAAAGAAAATATGGTACATATGCGTGGAATACTATGCAGCCATAAAGAAGGACATATGCGTGGACTTCTCAGCAAATTGGATGGAATTGGAGACCATCATTCTTAGTGATCTATCACAGAAACAAAGAACCAAAAACTGCATGTTCTCACTCATAAGTGGGACCTGAACATTAACCACAGTAGCACAAGGGAGGGATGGGCAGTCTTGAGACACCACCAGGGGAGGGAGAAAGGGGGAGAGGACATAACAACGCAAAGCGTTCCTGATCCTAAGCCAGGGGAAGTGAGGACCAGTTGGAGGCCCAAACATCACCTGCATGTACATTACTTACGTACCTAAATCCTGACGTGTGCCCCACATCTTTATAATAAAATGAAGTAAAAAAATAATAATAGATGCCTCACGTTTATAATCCCAGAACTTTGGGAGGCCGGGGTGAGAGGATTGCCTGAGCCCACGGGTTTGAGACCAGCCAGGGCCACTTGGCAAGACCTCGTCTCTACAATAAATCAAGAAAAATTGGCCGGTCATGGTGATGTGCGTCTGTAGTTCCTCCAGCTACTTGGAAGGCTGAGGCGGAAGGATGGCCTGAGCCTGGCAGGTGGAGGATGGGGTGGCTGTGAGTGTGCCACTGCCCTCCAGTCTGGGCGACGGAGTGGAACTCTGACTCAAAATAATAATAATAACAAAACAATGGTTCTACAAATAGCAAGTACATGGCAAAGAAAGATATTAGCCTTTAAAAAGCGCTCTTAAGATTCTTTCTTTTTTTGAAAGCAGGTTTTTTTTTTTTTTTTTTTTTGAGTTGGAGTCTCACTCTGTCGCCCAGACTGGAGTGCAGTGGCCGCTCCCGGCCACCGCAACCTCGACCCGCTGGGCTCCGGTGATCCTTCCGCCTCAGTCTTCGAGTAGCTGGAACTACAGGCGCGCGCTACCACGCCGCTGATTTTTTGATTTATTGTAGAGATGAGGTCTTGCTGCCCAGGCGGGTCTCGAACCCGCGGGCTCAGGCAATCCACTCACCTCAGCCTCCCAAAGGCGCGGGATTACAGGCTGAGCCACCGAGCCCGGCCAGAAAGCAGGATTTATTGAGAGGACAGGAAAGTTCTCATAGTGGGAAGAGACCCGAGAAGTTAATGTTCAGGTCCCACTTATGGGTGAGAACATCCAGTTTTCAGTTCTTTGCTTCTGTGGTAGATCGCTAAGAATGATTGTCTCCAATTCCAGTCATATTTGCTAAGAAGTCCATACATATGTCTTACGATTCTTAACACTTAACCCTAGGCATTGGTGCCTCAGCAAATTAATGTGTAAAATAAATGTTAGAGGCCCCTAGGGACAGGGTCTGTTTAATGACGATAAACCAACACCAAAACAATGCACACATATCACATTCTTTTTTTTATCACTACTCGATTACTTAACTCTGCCAAACTTACTGCCTTGCAATCATTTTTGCCCATTAAGGAAATTTACTTTTTATCTGAAACTTTAAAAAATGACTACCAGGCCAATCAGGTCACTCAGACTAAACAAATTGTATAAGTTATCAAAGAAAACAAAATGCTTTTTTTTTTTTCATCTTGTGAACTCTAAAAGCCTACAGTTTCAAGGAAGTCTAATCTCACTTCCTTTGAATGTTGAGTTTCACAGAGGATAATAATCACCAACGACCTCCGGCAAGTAATTTCCCCAACATTTTCATTTTATCAAGAGTAAAAAAGTCATGTCTTTGGCATACTGGATTTTATCTTGTGAATAGGAGACAGGAAAAATAATAAGTTCCACAAAAAACTAAATAATATGCTACCAGTTACTCAAATCCAGCTTCAGTGTCTTGACACGACATTTTTCACAGTATCATTTCCTCTGAATTCTGAACACAGAATTGTTAGCTATTCTAAGCTTCCTATAGTGTATTCAGAAATCCAAACAAATACTATTCTTCAGCAGCCGTTCAATATAATTTGCTTTGATAAAATAGTAGATGAATTCAAGCTTTGTCATAAACATACTGATAGATCGATGGACTTTGATTCAGCAAGATTATAGCCCTTGCTATGGTTTCTAGGGAAAGGATAGTAAAAACATAAGATTAAAAGCTAAGAGGGAGAGAGCCATATGGTCAGATACCAGGAGAGAACCAGGACAAAGAAAATCCATGATCTCTTATCACATTTCAACTGGCAAGAATTCTTTACTATGAAGACTGTCTAAGCAACAAGATGACTGAAGACAGTAAGGTGCATTACTGGGAATGAGATGCTGCAAGTTTTAATCCCAGCTCCGCTGCTAAACTGAGGGAGCTGTGTAGTAAAGTTTTGTTTTTTCATCTTCGGAATGAGGAGTTGAAAAATGTAAGTTTTAAGGACCAAACAGCCTGACGATTGCAAGTGATTTCATACCTGGTTGGCTCTTCCCATCAGACTATCTCTTCATCACTGTGAACCAGCTCATATGAGCACTTCCTCCCTTGTCATCAATACCATCTGCCATGTGTGTCTGATGACGACCACATGTCACAACTATTCTGTCCACCAACTTGAGGATATTAATCCACAAATCCCAGCCCTTGAGATACACTGGGCTCAATGGAATAGGCCAGCGCTCTTAAGCTGGGAGAGTTTGAGCTGAACTGTCTACAACACAACAGCACACACAGGCAAAACTCCAGGACTGAAAGACCAGCATCTCAACCCTCATCCCATGCAACAAAGAAGAGTGGATGGTGCCTGAGCCTTTATCCTTCAATATTTTAAAATATTTCATTTCTTCTTGTTTGAACAGTTTCTAAAGAGCAGCCCAATGCAATTCTTACCCCTGTTTCTATCTAGATAAGTTGTGTTATTTCCCCCTGTTAGCTTCTTTAGAGATTCTCTCTTTGCCTTTGATTTTCTGCAGTTTGAAAATCAAAGGTGCCTAGGAACAGATGTTTTTGCTATTTATCATGCATGGTGTTCTCTGAGATTCCTGGATCTATAGCTTGGTATTTGTCAATAATTTTGTTATCAATAAAAATTTCAGTCATTATTTAAATTTCAAATATTTCTTCTGTTCCTTTCTCTCTTGCTTCTTTTTCTGGTATTGGCATTATGAGTAATTTTGCATTTTTTGCAGTTGCCCCACAGTTTGGGGATATTCTGTTCCTTTTTAAATTCTTTTTTCTTTTTCTTTTCAGTCTGGGAGGTCCCATTGAAATATCCTCAAGTTCACTGACTCCTTCCTCAGCAACATCCAATCCACTGATGAGACTATCAAAGACATTTTTCATTTACTTTACATTTTTTATTTCTAGTGCTTTCTTTCAATTCTTTCTTGGAGATTTCATCTCTGCTTATCTTACCCATTTTTTTCTTTTAATCATATTTTTATTTTCATTTTTTATTTTAAAGATGTGGGATACAATTCAGGATTGGGTACATAAGTGGTCTGGGTTCAGGTGAAGTTTTGGGCCCCCATTGGACCTCTCTCCACCTGAATTAGGAGCAGGAGCCCTTACTGATGTTATGTGACTGCCCTCTCCCTTCCCCTGGCAGTGTCCTGCTATTGCCAATCCCTTTTTGATAGTATTATGATAGGTGTTCTGGGTCCACTTATGAGTGAGAGCATGTGGGACTCATTTCTTTGTTTCTGTGATAGATCACTGAGTGACAGACTCCAAATCCATTCAAGCTGCTGCGAAGTCCATAATTTTGTCCTTCTTTATGGCTGTGTAATGTTCCATCGTGTATATGTGCCACATTTTTTGCATCCAGTCAAGTTTGGACAGGCAGCACAGTTGGCTCCATGTTTTTGCTATTGTGAATAGTGCTGCAATAAACATGCATGTGCAAGTATCTTTTTTTGTAGAATGATTTGAGTTCCTCTGGGTATATTCTCAGAAAGGGAATTACTGTATCATATGGAAGTTCTTTTAGAAACCTAAGAAGAAATATTCCATGAAGTTCTGTACTGTGTAAAATAAAGAGAAGGAGAAGCAAAGCAAACATTCCAATAGTGGTATTGAACTAGCCATGATGGGACTAGATATTACAAAAATATTCAATTTTTGTATCCATTTAAAAAAAACTCCTCCCCAGCTTACTAGCTCATTCAGTGGCATTGGGAAAGTTCATTCCCATCTGTCAGCTTCATTAGACATGACTAGGTTGGCTCATTCACCCTCGAAGTCACTTCCAGCTCCAAAAGTCATATGAGTCATTCTAAAAATCTCTCGCTGACTTATTTCTTTAATATTTAGTCTATAAGTCCAACATCTTACGAGAAGCTCACAGGGTGTGGCTCAGGTAGTCTCCCGTACAAGACGCCAGCAGCCACTCTGCCAAGATGAGAGAAAGCTGGGCACAGATGGTACCATCTGGCCATGCCTCCTGAAGGCTTCCCAAACCCTCACCTGCTGCAGAGCCACTCTCCAAAAGCTAAGAAGAGGACATGGCAATCTCTAGCATCCTGTCCACAACACAAATCATTCAGAACATGAGATCGGGAGATTTGCAGACTCAGTCTCTCCCTCTAGCTCCACCCACACCCTCCTCCATCTCGCTTGTGCCCAGATTTTTCAGAAAGTGAAGGAAGGGGAGACAAGAGTGAACAACAATTAGACAGACTCCAAACTATTTCCAGTTACCCAGAGTGCAGAGAAAGAGGTGCGGGGTGGGGGTGGGGGTGGAAGATAGTAAAAGCACTTTTTAAAATTAAAGTATTATGGCTACATTGTCATCATTATTGATATGCATTATCTTGAGAATCAAATTGCACTAAGCTGTTAATATTCATTCTCAATTATCCTTGCAGACACCTTTCAGTGCATGTAATAATAGCTACATTTAGCAGATGAAAAGGCTGAGGTTCGAAGGAATGAATTACCGTATTCACTGTAC
The DNA here is from genome assembly GCA_027257055.1 of Cephalopachus bancanus. Taxonomy (NCBI): domain Eukaryota; kingdom Metazoa; phylum Chordata; class Mammalia; order Primates; family Tarsiidae; genus Cephalopachus; species Cephalopachus bancanus. Next base: position 112,146 of record JAPVLO010001702.1, on the reverse strand, counting down.
CCTCAGATAATGTGATATAGAAATGAGATCCAACCCAGATCTAGAACACAAAACCAGAGCTGAAGGTCCACCGTTCATGAGAACTTTCCAGAAGACACAGGGTTAGGAGGGAATTCGGAGCACATTTTTCTTGCTTACTTGCTCCCTCTTGGGGATTAATTAAATATATCACTTCAATGTCAAGGAAATGAAGAGAGCCAGGCACGGTGGCTCACGCCTGTAATCCCAGCAATTTGGGAGGCGAAGGTGAGAAGATTACCTGAGTTCAGGAGTTCGAGACCAGTCTGAGCAACATGGAGATAACTTGTCTCTACAATAAGTAAAAAAATCAGCCAGGCGTGGTGGTGTATGCTTGTGGTTCTAGCTACTCGAAAGGCTGAGGCAGAAGGATCACCTGAGTCCAGCAGGTCAAGGCTGCGGTGGCCATGAGCCTGGGTGAGTGAGACTCTGACTCAAAAAAAAAAAAAGAGAAAGAAAAGAAAATGAAGCAGATAATTTAGGAAGAAATTAAACTATGGAAACTAGGTTATATATCCAGTACCTTCGTGACCCACATGATCACTTTCTTTCTCTGGGCCACTGTGCTCTCACATTTCAGTACAGGGAATTGTGTGGGAAGATAGCCAAGTCTTTTCTAGCTCTAATGTTCTATTTGTATAAGATGCATATCCGGTGTCTTAGGAACAGCGTGGTCTAAGCATCTTTAATAATATAAAGACCAGCCGGGCTCGGTGGCTCAGCCTGTAATCCCTCGCCTTGGGAGGCTGAGGTGAGTGGATTGCCTGAGCCCATGTGTTTGAGACTCGCCTGGGCAACTTGGCGAGACCTCATCTCTACAATAAATAAAAAATTAGCCAGGTGTGGTAGCGCACGCCTGTAGTTCCAGCTACTTGGAAAGGTGAGGCGGCAGGATCGCCAGCGCTCAGCAGGTCGATGCTGCGGGGGCCAGGAGCGGCCACTGCACTCCAGTGTGGGCGACAGAGTGAGACTCCAACTCAAAAATAATAATAATAATATAAAGACTATATGTATGTATGCATGTGCACACACACGTGTGTGTGTGAATGCGTCTTAATTTAAGCAACTTTTCCATGAGAGTCCCCAAGGTTTTATCCTTTCTCTAGAACATAAAAAGCCATTGATGTGCACAGGACTGAGTTTGGCCCATTCAGGACCCTGCCTGACCTCAGCAAACTTGGTTTCAAAATGGCCAGTAATACCTGATCCAGGATTTGATCCAAGGTTTCCTGCCTCCGAGGTCAAGTATATTGGTTTCACACATATCTGGAGCAGATTGAATAGACTCAGAAATGAAGATGCCAAAGGAAGAAAGAGGACACAAGAGGAGCTCTGATGGTCTGGTTCAATGTGCCAGAGAGAGCACCCTACCAGTAATGTCCATGTAGAGTAATAATAACTTAACACACTAGCAGTTAACTTAAACCCTCTCTTTGTATCAGACAATGTGTCAAAACACTTTATGGAGGTGAAACATGTATACTGCTCTGCCTCATGTGCAATTGACAACAATAATTAAATTGCAGAATAGTAAAGATGTGGTCAGTGACAATAAAGATGGTTATTATTCCTAAGCTTATAGAAAAGCAACCCAAAAGAAACTGACTGAGAAATACCATGTACAAGAAGAAAAAAAAGGCAAAATTCATAAGGTATCTTGAGGAGAGGAACTGGAGGGTAAATGATTCTGAAAGTATAAGAAAAGACTAAGACAGTACTAGGAATTTTGTGAAGGAATTTTCGGGTAGAGCAGGTGATGGGGAGAAGGAAGGAAGATGAGCTGGGAGAACAGTTTGTTTTTGTATTTTTGGACACCTTGAAATTGTGTACCACCTTCACGTGCCTTTGTGGTCAGCAGTGAACAACCATGCCATGAGAGTTAGGAGAATTCTCCTGATGCCAAGATTTCCATTGATCCTCCATTCTAATACATTCCCAAAGATGTGTCACTCTCTTCTCCCTGGTGAGGAAAGGTTGAAAAGTGAATCCTGGCTTGCATTCCTTCACCATCTAGTCCCTGAGGGGTGTATAACTTTAAGCTAGGTTCTGTACTGAGGTCATTGTCCCTTCCAGAAATCTGAAGCAATATCATGACATCCCATCGAACTCCCTGTCCTTATAATAAAAGGTATCGGTTCGGTATCTCTTGGTCTACCCTGGTACCTACTCATCACACAGATGCGAAGATCTCAAGAAGCAGCCAAGTCTTTCAGCATAAATCCTCCTCAGAAGGGAAAACAGGCAAAGGACCATGTTCCATGTTTCAGGGCTCGACACCAACAGCAGAATCATAGAGCTGTTCATTGTTCATCGTCTAGAGCAGTAGATCTCAAAGGATGGCTTCCAGAGGAGCAGTCTCAATGTCACCTGGGATTGTTGTTGAAAGGCAAATGCCCTACCCTACATCTAATGAATCAGAATCTGCATAAGTAGATATTCCATTTTGATGATGTCACTGCGTATTCAGGCAGGGAAGGAGAGACTGGGAGCGGGGTTCCTTCCAGTTTCTGTTCTGATTCCTCTCACGTGCAGGTAAGGTAGGCAGCTTCTCCAAGTTTGGCCGGACTTTCTCACATCATCTGGGCCTTGGCTGTGGACATTGACCTAACCTGGGTTTTGTCCTCTATCAGATGAGTTCAAGCTTTTCCATCACAGCAGCTGGGCAGGTTTCTGAGAAGTGGACCAGACTTCTTGAGGACTGAACTTGGATTTGGCACACCATCATTTCTGCTGCATTCTGTCTAAAGCAGGTGGCAGGTCCAGCCAGATTCAAGAGAGGGAAAACAGATGTGTTCTAACTTAGGGTCTTTAACATGGAGAGCACTCCTTCAATGATTAAGAGAAGCAGAAGATGGAAATAAAGATTTTATTACTTACAGGTCCTGGGGGCGACACAGCAAGCTTGGAGGCCACACACACACATGGGGGTCAGGGAGTATGTGGAGGGGGGCAACCCTTGGGCCGATGCCTTTACTGAGGTTCAGGAAGTTATCCAAGCAGGTTTTCTATGGGGAGTTTCAACAGGTGGGTTTTTTTTTTTTTTTTTTTTTTTTTTTTTAGTTGGAGTCTCACTCTGTCACCCAGACTGGAGTGCAGTGGCCGCTCCCGGCCACCGCAGCCTCCACCGGCTGGGCTCCGGTGATCTCTCCGCCTCAGCCTTCCGCCTCAGCCTTCCGAGTAGCCGGAATTACAGGCGCGCGCTACCACGCCCGGCTGATTTTTTTTGATTTATTGTAGAGATGAGGTCTCGCTGCCCAGGCGGGTCTCGAACCCGCGGGCTCAGGCAATCCACTCACCTCAGCCTCCCAAAGGCGCGGGATTACAGGCTGAGCCACCAAGCCCGGCCAGGTGGGTTTTAAAGCAAAAAGGCACCAAGTTCCGGCAGATCATGCCACGACAGAGAGGCGATTAATGCGGCATATCTGCTCGGTTCCATGGTGTGAGGGTCAGCGGGGTCAGTCAAGTAGGCTGCATGCAGCTGTAGCAGTCCCATAGGAAAGTGGTCACTAGAAGGCATTGGATAAGGCTGATATCTGATTGACCACACTGAGGAACCAGTGCAGGGTGTGGCACTAGAAACCATGTCGAGCACGGCTGAGCCCTGCTTTCTGGTATGAGAAGGTTCAACGAATGTTCAGAATGGATGTCAAGGCAGCATAAAGTTATAAGAATTCACAAGATACCGGCCTGTTTATTTATTTATTTATTTTTGAGTCAGTCTCCCCGTGTTGCCCAGGCTGGAGCGTAGGGGCACGACCATGGTTCACCACTGCCTAGACCAGCTGGGTTCAGGCGATCCTTCAGCCTCAAGCCTTCCAAGTAGCTGGAACCGCAGACACATGCCACCATGCCAGGCTACTTTTCTGATTTGTTGTAGTGATGAGGTCTCACCAAGTTGCTCGGGCTGGTCTAGAACCCCTGGGCTCAGGCAGTCCTCTCGCCTCTGCTTCCCAAAGTGCTGGGATTACAGACGTGAGCCACTGAGCCAGGCCGATGCCTACTTATTGATGGAAAATATGGAAAAATGGAAAGGATAGTCTGATTGCAAGGGATATATCCTGGGATCAAAGATCTTCAGCAGCCCTTCTGCTTGAAGAAAAGCTTCTGCCTTGGTTTGTCTAGAAGAAAAAAAGAGGAAGAAGAAGAAAAATCCAAGTTTGTAGTTGACTCTTTTCTGTCCTTAACACTTCTTAATGATTCTCCCAAACCTAACAGCTTCTTTATAATTTATGTCCTCGTTTCCTTATGCAAAGAAAATGCATCTCCTGTTGATGCCCTGGTGCTCTCTAATTTCTGATTTATTCTTTCTTTTGTGTGAGTGACTAGTGTTAACAATCAGGGACAATGATTCCCCCAAATCCTTCCCTTTGAGGTCATTTCCAAATGTTAGGGCAAGTAAAATAAATAATTCATTTGGGCCAGGAGTGGTGGCTTAAGCCCGTCATCCTGACACTTTAGGAGGTCGAGGAGAGAGGATTGCTTGAGCCCAGCAGTTCAAGACCAGTCTAGGCAACATAGCGAGCCCTCATCATGACAAAAACCAAAAATTAGCCTGGAGTGGTGGGTCACACCTGTCGTCCCAGCTTCTCAGGAGACTGAGGCTGGAGGATGGCCTGAGCCCTGGAGGTCGATGCAGTGGTTGTGTCACTGCTGTCCAGCCTGGGTGACAGAGTAAGACCTCAACTCAACAAATAAATGTTTTGGAAAGTTGGCCATTGATGTGAAGCCTATATACTCATGTCAAAGGCACCACCTAACTTCTTCTTCTTCTCCAGATCTCAATAAAAGCCACCTTATTCGTTCATAGTTCACATAACTATATTGCGATAAGCACATGGTATTGTTTCCTTTTTCTCTTCCCTGACTTTCCTGAACTTCGAATCCCATGAGGAAAGGGACCATGAGTAACTGGTTCATCCACGATCTTTCAGGAATTAGCATAGTCTGGTCTTGTTGGTACTGAATATTTATTGCCTAAATAAATACACAGAAATAGCCCATAGTTTCTGCCAGATATGCAATTGACATGCAGGAAATAGGAAAGTGACTGCTAAGGAGAAAATATTATTTCAAAGACAGGCTGAGGATGATGGGGAGCATATCTGAGTTTAGAGAATAACTGAACAAAAGTCTAAATTAGGATAGATAAGGGATGGATCAAAAAAAAACCAGAATTATCTTTTGGAGGGTAGACCAACTGTAGGACAGGCGTCCCCTGCTAGGTAAGTGTTCTAAGAACACGTTGGCATTAGCATTTCTGCTAGTGTTGTTGTTGAGAGGCTGTGTTCAGCTTCAATAAAATTTTTTTAGAGATTCGCTTTTTTTTTTTTTTCTGAGTTGGAGTCTCACTCCGTCGCCCAGACTGGAGGTCAGTAGCACACTTCATGGTCACCCCAAGGGTCAACCTGCTGGGCTCCAGCGATCCTTCTGCCTCAGCCCTCCAAGTAGCCAGAACTACAGGGTGCGCAAATATGCCCGGCTAATTTTTTGATGTATTGTAGAGACAAGGTCTCACCATGTTGCCCAGCCTGATCTCAAACCTGCAGGCTCAGGTAATCAACCCACTCACCTCAGCCTCCCAAAGTGCTGGGATTACAGGCTGAGTCACCGAGCCTGGCCTTTCTGGAGATTCTTTCAATGCATTTGCCCATTTTATGATGGATAATTTACAAGTGTACCTGCCCACACTGTGCTGAGTCTTCAGCAGTTTGTGACCAAAAACAGCATGACCCCCATGCCTCATCCTTCCTATTCACCCAATCTTGCCCTGAGCAACTTTTTTGTTTGTTTGTTTCCCTGAATGAAAAAAACTCCTCAAAGGAAAACATTTAGCTAATGTGGAAGAGGTGAAACAAAAAATGGCAGAAGCACTAGAAGGCATCGAAATTGATGAATTCAAAGACTGTTTTGAGCAGTGGATAAAGCATCTCAATAAGTGTATTATAGCAAACTTGAATCTCTATCTCTCCCCATATCTGAAACTTGGTCTAAATCTTGATCTGAACTTGATATGAAACTTGACCCCCATCTCTCCCATATCCAAAAATCAACTCAAGATGGGTTAAAGACTCACAGGTCAGGCCTAAAACCATAAAAAATCCTAGAAGAAAACCTAGAAAAAACTCTCTGGACATTCAGCCTAGGCAAAGAATTTATGACTGAAACCCTAAAAGCAAATGCAACTAAAACAAAAATAAGCAAGTGGGAATTAATTAAACTAAAAGGCTTCTGCCCAGTGAAAGAAATAATCAACAGAGCAAACAGGCAATCTACAGAATGGGAGAAGATATTTGCAAACTACACATCTGGTAAAGGACTAGTATCCAGAATCTACAAGGAATCCAAACAAATCAGCAAGTAAAAAGCAAATAACTCCCGTGAAAAAGTGGATAAACAGCATGAACAGACACCTCTCAAAAGACGATATACAAATGGTCAACAAATGAATGAAAAAATGCTCAATATCACCCATCATCGGGGAAAAGCAAATTAAAACCACAGTGGGGAACTGGGAAGGGCAAGCCCTGGAGACCAGTCTCTTCACAAAGGAAGGAGTGGAGAGGAGGTTGGGGGAAGGAGAGAAGTTTGCCAGAAGTTAGCCAAGAGAGTGCAAAGAAGAAATTGGGATCTTAGGGATGCACATGGTTGCTAAAGCTGGAGCTGCCCACCCCTCCCCCACACCCTCCCACCCCCAGGTTCCAGGCTCTGGTCTCCACCACTAGGTCAATTCCAGAAGCAGTAAGGCCAGAATGGGTTCCTAAGTGTGCTTCCCCCAAGAGGCAGGGAGGCAGCTGGTAAGATGTCCCCGGCGAAGGATGAGGTGCATTTAGACCACACAAGCCCGGTTCCATCTACTTCCATATGGATGGCCTTCCCTTGTGCCACAGCCTCCGCCTTTCATACTGTGGCCTCAGGACCACGAGCCATGCCCAGGACTTCCAGACTGCCATCAACACTTCCCCTCGCCCATTTCTGCCCACAGCCGCCTTGTCATGCTGTCCAAAGTGGAGATGGAAGCCCTGGGACTGGCTCAGTCACATGGAGAACAGAGTCAGATGAACATGTTTTCCAGAAATTTAAAATGGTGAATTACTCCTATGATGAAGACCTGGAGGAGCTTTGTCCGGTGTGTGTAGAGATAAACCATTATGGCCTCCTTACCTGTCCAAGTTACAAGGGGTTTTTTAAGCAAATAGTCCAAAATAATAAAAGGGAGACATGTATAGAAAACCAGAACTGCCAAATTGACAAAAACACAACACGGAGAAAGCATTGTCCTCACTGTCAATTTCAAAAACATCTAAGTGTTGGAATGAAGCTGGAAGCAGTAAGGGCCGACCGAATGCATGGAGGAAGGAATTAGTGTGGACCAACGTACAAGAGAGACAGAGCCCTCAAGCAACAGAAAAAAAGCCCTCTTCCGAGCCAATGGACTTAAGCTAGAAGCCATGTCTCAGATGATCTAAGCTATGCCCTCTGAACTGACCATTTTCTCTGCAATTCAGAACATCCATTCTGCCTCCAAAGGCCTACCTCTGGACCATACTGCCTTGCCTCCTCAGACTATGACTGAAGTCCCTTTGTAACATACCCCATTCATATGACAATTCCCCCTCATGGCAGCCTGCAAGGTTACCAAACATATGGCCACTTTCCTAGCCAGGCCATCAAATCTGAGTACCCAGACCCCTGTACCAGCTCAACCAAGCTGATAATGGGTTGCTCCTATATGGATAGTTATCAGACAACCTCTCCAGTAAGCATCCCACATCTGATCCTGAACTTTTGAAGTGTGAGTCAGATGAGTCCAGGCCAAAATCATAGCCTATTTGCAGCAAGAGCAGGTCAACCGAAGCAAACACAAAAAGCTGAGCACATTTGGCCTTATGTGCAAAATAGCAGATCGAACCCTCTTCTCCATTGTTGAGTGGGCCAGGTGTCATTTCTTCAGAGAACTTAAGGTGGACTCTTCCATAACAGCATCCCAAGCTGGAGCCACTCTCCACAACGTTGTGAGTCATGCACAGGAGCAAGTGGCAAACCTTCATTCTCTCCAGTTTGATCAATGAGAGTTTGTGTCTCTGAAATTCTTGGTGCTCTCTAGTTTAGATGTCAGAAAGCTTGAGAACTTCCAGTTGGTGGAAGGTGTCCAGGAACAAGTCAACACCGCCCTCCTGGACTACACAATGTGCAACTACTCACAGCAAACAGAGAAATTTGGGCAGCTACTTCTTCGACTACCAGAAATCCGAGCCATCAGCAATAGAAGAATACCTCTACTCCAAGCACCTGAACAGGATGTGCCCTATAATAACCATCTCATTGAAATGTTGCATGTAGAAACAGCATAAGTGACAGCCCCTAGGAGCTCTGCTTTCAAAACTAAAAGAGACGGGTGGGGAAGGGGGAAGAAAAAAAGTACTCTGAATTGCTCTAATCAGCACTAATTAAAAGCTTGATTAAAGATATTGAATTTAGGTTGGGTGTGGTGGCTCAGGCCTGTAATTCCAGCACTTTGGGAGGCTGAAACAAGAGGATTGCCTGAGCCCAGGGGTTTGAGACTAGCCTGGACAACTTGGCGAGACCTTGTCTCTATAATAAAAATTACAAAATTAGCGAGGTGTGGTAGCACGCGCCTGTGGTTCCAGCTACTTGGAAGGCTGAGGTGGAAGGATCACCTGAGCCCAGCAGGTCAAGGCTGCAGTGGCCATGAGCATGCCACTGCACTCCAGCCTGGGCAACAGAGTAAGACTCCAACTCCAACAGACCCCGGAACCTGTACTAAGGACCTGTGTTCAGCCACACCTACTAGTAGCTCCACCAAATCATGAAAAGCCTAGTCTGAATGTCTGTGTCTTAGACATGCGAACAGCTAATAAGAACAGTCTATTACTGTGTTGGCTTGTCATTTTAATATTTTCTGAGGTTTATTTTGTCATGTGTCCATAATGTTAAAAAAAAAGCAGGCAGTACCCCTCTTCTGTCTTATATAAGCATTAATTAATATTTTAAGGGAACCTTTTCTCTTCTAATGTGTAACAAGCTAGAAGTGTTGACTTGAGCAAAGGAAAATCATCAGGTCATTGTAGGGAGTAGAGTCCTGATTCTCTGGTTTTCTGTAGTTAGGTTCAATTCTGAGGCATTGGTTAAGACCAGCTGGGGTGTACACCTAACACCTTTCTTAGAGGATCAGTCCCAGGCCTTAGCACTGAGGCCTCTTTAGCACTTCCTCTGAACAGTAATACAAAATTACAAATGCCAGGTACAAGAAAAACCTAGAGATGGAGTTTTCTGGACCTGGATTTGCAGGACAGGAGTGAGGACAAAGGATGCCAGAATGTCCTGACTCATGTCTAATCTCCTTCTTCAGTATTCTTCACTTGACCATGAAGGGAATATACTGCACCGTGGACATAATCGTGCATGCTGGCTAGACACAAACAGGATACAGCAGGGCTTGGGTTTGACCACCAGCCCCTAACTGACCACATGACAGCCATTGCATATTCTTTCTGAAAGGATCTGAAATGACAGACCGAGAGTGGGAAGCCATTTTTCATCTTGTTCTTAAACTCTGACACAATAATGAGAAAGCAGAAGCTATGCCTTTGGAGAAATGCACACTTTAAGTAAAATTAACTTTGCCGACTCTTTCTTTTCAGATATCTACTTCCTGGTGTCAGGTATGTATCAGAGGTATCTCATAGCGGCAATCAAGCTTGCCTAGAGTAAAGGGAATTTACAAGGCCTAAGACATCATGCATTGGGCAAGGATTGTGAAAGTCATGAAACTTGTAATTACAAAAGTTATGACTGCTCAGAGGTAGAGCAGGTGGGGATTCGATCTTCCAGTAAACTGGGCACTATCTACAGGGAAGCCAGGGATCCCCCGAAACCACCCACTGGGAATGCCTAGGAGATAAGGGGAGGCACACCCTCCACTAGCTCTAAGGAATGCCTTTTGGGAAGGTGCAGGAGCATTAGAATCCTTGTCACGCCCTTCTCTAGGGGCTATGATGATGTGGGCTGACATTAATGGGTCTCTGTGTCACAGGTTCTTCAAGACATCCACAGGTGGTCGATAAGGAAGTCACAGTAGTCACGGCAGTCATGTGCAGCATCTCCAAGAAAAGGATTTAAGCCAGACTATGACGCCACACTCACCTAGAGTGTAGGCCCACTCCCTGTCCGTGGGGGGTGAACTTTTCTTAAATAAAGCTTTTCTTCTCTCACCTCTGTGTGTTGCAGTTCTTTGCATCTACTCGAATCTCTGGGTTCCCAACACGCACCTCCGGCCTCCCCTCACCTCTGCCTCTCTCCATCCACCCTCATCCTGTCTGTACCCTAACAGGACCCCCCTGGAAACTTCTATTCCCACATGCTTTGTGCTGATCCTGTCAAAAGCGCAGTCTTGCGTGACTGTCCAGCTTCCTCTTTCCCAGGGACTTCCACATCTTGACTGTTCCCCCTGGGGTGTTCTTCGGGGCTTTCTCTACTGACCACCTTTTTTTTTGCATTTTAAATACATCATTTTAAATGTAATCAAAATTTGTAGGTTTACACGCCCAAAAAGCACGGAGTCAAGGCAAACTTTAGACAAGATTAGAACCAGTAGTTTAAGATGTCTTGGAGGCTCCAGCCCCACTTCTTGGGGAGGGTATCAGCTCGACCCTCTCCTGTGTGTTGCTCCATCCTTAGGCTGATTCTTCCCCTTTTAGCAGAAATGTCTACATCAAGTCTAGGCCTTACATTGACACGTCATCTCACAGTTTGGAAAATGGTGTTTTTGTCTGAAGGCTCCAAACAAGACTATTGAGAATCGTTCTGAGGGGACCATGTTAGGTATCATTCACATTGAATCGATCATTGCAGCAGGAGATGGGGATGAAAAGCACTGACTGACTTCGCCTATAGCCGGAGCACATGGAAGGCGAGGTGTCAGCCCCTCAAAACAACACCAATCCCCAGTCAGCAACCACAGATTGTTGGGAAGGGGGAAGTGGAAGATGGATTTTGGGGGAGTGGCACATGCGGGCTACAGGTCACCCCTTTGATGACCCTGTGCACAAGGACATTTTTCTGATCCACCTTTCCAACAACAATCACAGCTAATGGTGTGCATTCAGTTGACCTCTCCTACAGTGAACGCTGCAGAGAAATCTAAAGGGAGCTGGATCCAAATGGTAGCTTGTGTACCTTGGTCAGACAGTCCAGCCATTCCCAGTTCTGTTCTCCCAGTGATTGCCTTTCTCCCTGTTCTCCACAACTACATCCAGTGTGAGAACTGACAAAATGAAGCTTTTCAAAGCCCACTTTCTGTGTGGTACAAATTTGAGGGACCGGATGGCAATGGCCTGTGATTGTTTAATCCATGAGGCAATTCTTGGAATTTTTTTTTTTTTTTGAGTTGGAGTCTCACTCTGTCACCTAAACTGGAGTGCAGTGGCACACTGCTCACGGCCACCGCAGCCTCAACCTGCTGGGCTCAGACACTTCTTCCTCAGCCTTCCAGGTAGCTGGAACCACAGGCATGCGCCTCCACACGCAGCTAATGTTTTGATTTATTGTAGAGACAAGGTCCCGCTATGTTGCTCAGGCTGGTCTCGAACCCCTGAGCTCAGGCAATCCTCTCCCCTCTGCCTCCCAAATTGCTGGGATTGCAGACTTGAGCCACTGCACCCAGCCAATTCTTGAATCTTTCATCAACAAAAAAGGTAATTAAGTAAAATTGTATCAATCTAATAAAAAGAAAGGGACTGGAAAAAAATTTTTTAAATGTGTAAAGTACAGTAAGTAGAAAGGATCATATATAAGATGCTAGATTTTTTTTTAAAATATTTTTTGTTATGATGTTGTGGGGTACACTTAAAGTTTAGGTATGCAATTACGTTTCATTCAGGCACCCTGTTGATAAGAGGTGTTTCCCTGTCCCCAGACAGATATTTGCTACTGTTAATCCTAACTCTCTCCTCCCCCATAGTTTCCCAGTACCGTCAGTTATTTTCTTATAGTATTACATTGGATGTTCAAGGTCCATTATATGAGTGAGAACATGTGATACTCGGATCTTTGTTTCTGTGAGAGGTCACTCAGTGTTATAGACTCTAGTTCCATCCAGGCTGCTGCGAAATTCATGATTTTGTTCTTTTTATGGCTGCATAGTATTCCATCGTGTATATGTACCACATTTTTTTAATCCAGTCGTCTTTTGATGGGTAGCATGGTTGTTTCCAGGTTCTTGCTATTGTGAACAATGCTGCAATAAACATACGTGTGCAGGAATCTTTTTTATAGAGTGATTTGAGCTCTTCAGGGTATATTCCCAGTAGGGGGATTGCAGGGTCATATGGGAGGTTGATGTTTAGGGCTTTTAGGAGTCGCCACACTGCTTTCCACAGAGGTTTTGGTTTTGGGGTTGGTTCATGCATATTTTATTCTTTTCCCTGTACTCTTGTGAAGATCGTTGTTCTTTTTTCCTTTTCTTCTGTGTTTTGTACTTTCTTAAGTGTTTCATGTAGAAATGGTTTGGTGGCAGCATAAGTTCTTAGGGATTGGATATCTACGAAAGATTTTAATTCTCCCTCATGAAGCTTAGCTTGGCCAGGTAGGTTATTCTTGGTTGAAATTGTTTATCTTTTAGGACTTTGAAGATAGGGCTCCAATCCCTCCTAGCCTGCAGGGTTTCTGTAGATAAATCTGCGGCTATTCTGATTGGTCTTCCATGGAAGGTGATCTGACCTTTTTCTCTTGCTGTCTTTAGGATTTTTTCTTTTATGACTACTTTGTTTAGGTGAATTATTATGTGTCTAGGAGTTGATCTTCTCATTTGTTGTCTTGCAGGGGTTCTCTGAATCTCTTGTGTTTGAATTTTTGCATCACTGGTTAGATAAGGGAAGTTTTCTTGAATGATCTCATGGAAAGTTTGTTCCAGTGTGGTCTCTGTCTCTTTTTCTGACTCAGGTAGTCCAATTACTCTTAGGTTAGGCCTCTTGAGGTAATCGCTCATCTCTTAAAGGTTTTGTTCTTTCTTTTTTGAGCTTATTTTCTGTGTTTTTAAGAGTTTGGGTTATTTCTATATTTTGGTCCGCAAGTTCTGAGATTCTTTCTTCCTCTTGGGTAATTCTCCTTTCCATGCTTATCAATTTGTTATTTATTTCATTCACAGTATTCTTTATTACTGTTATCTCAGATATCAGCTCCTTCCTAGTTTCTTCTTGTGCCTCCTCAATTCTTTTTAATCTCTCCATTATTGTCTTGATATCTATGTTGGTAGCTTAAGACCCTTTATTCTGGGGGCTCTTCATTGTTTGCATTCTGTAGTCAGTTTTCTCAGTGTCTGTCCTCCCAGGGGTCTGGAAGAGACCCATACTCTTCTTTTGGTTTTTCTTCATTTGTGTAGATTTTTCTCTCTCTCCCCCTTTCCCTCCTTTTCTTTAATTCCATTTTTGAGGGAAGGTGGGGTTGCTTTTATTTCTCTTCCTCAATATCCTGTTCTTCCTTATGAGAGTCTTCTGGCTTTGTTCACTTTTCAGGTTGGAGCATAGACTGCAATCTGTACTTTTTGCAGTTTTGAGGTTTAATTGAGAGGGAAGCTGTGGTTCAGAATGCTGATTCTAGCATCCACGAACAGGTGTATGAGCACACTGAAACCTATTTCCCTCTGCCTTACAATCTGTCCATTCAGCAGTATGTAGTCTTAGTCCCTAGATTAAAAATGGGGGTCTAAAAAAGGAAAATAATGGAGGGAGGGGGGGTCAATAGGGGGTTAGAAAGAGAGAAGAGTGAGAGGGAAAACAGAGATACATACCAACTATCAGGTGAGAAAGAGACACAAGGCCGGGAAGAAGTGAAGAAAGACACGTAAGAAAGATTCCCTAAAGAGTACTGATAGCTACACAGAGACAGGCCAATAAAATCAAGAAACAGTGTAAGTCAGAAGGTAAACAACAAATGTGATCAAAACCAACAGCTACAATGATAAAATCATAAGTCAAAATAAGCGATCAGACTAAAGTCACTTCTCTGATCTCCAATTCCAGCTTCTCCCCTTTGTTTTTCATTGCAGCGTAGGGGTGGGGTTTTATCTCCTGTTTTGTGCCGTTGCCTTAGGAACTGAGGTAAAGTTGTTGATAGGTGGGTGGGGCAATGGAAGTCTCTGCCTGGAGAATGGTGAGGCAGTTTAATGTAGATCTGCTTTTCTCCACTTGTCTGGGTTCCCCAGCGTGGAGTCTCACACTGAGTGTCTCAGCCGGGTGGGCCGGGAGTTCCAGAGCTCCAGAGCTCCAAAGCTCCAAAGGGCAGGCGGTGAGTGGCGAGAGTGGCCCTGGGCCCCCCACAGGGTACTTCAGCCAGGAATGGGACCGGTATCTCTGAGGGTCAGGCTCCCAGAGCCTCCCTGAGTGACCAGCGGCTTGGTGTCAGGTGCCGAACTGGAGACAATGTAGCCAGGGAGGGAGCTGGGAGGGGGCTGGGACCCGAGACTCCCATGCATGTAGTGGAACAGCAGCAGCAGGGGGCTGCAATATCTGGCCCTGCGTGGGACCAAAGGTCCCTGGGCCTTGCACCAGCGTGGCTGGTGGTGCGCTGGGGGGTGGGGGAAGAGAGGTAAGAGTCTTTTGGGGAACTCACGTTCAGAGAATCTCACAAGTTCACCTACGCCATCACCATCTTGTTCCCATCACCAGATGTTAGATTTAAGATCAGATGTTAGCCAACAAAATGAAAGTGAATATAGAATACTTGTCATTTAAAATAATGACTTGTCATTTAAAATAAACTAAATACATGACAAATTAAAAGTCATTTGAAGTCTCCATATGAAAATTAAATATATAAATAAAATATCAGACAAACTCCAGTTGAGGGAGTTTCTGCAAAGGACCTGACCAATATTGCTCAAAACTCTCCAAATCAGGCCAGACTCTGTGGCTCAGCCTGTAATCCCAGCACTTTGGGAGGCTGAGGCAAGCGGATTGCCTGGGCCCACGGCTTCAAGACCAGCCCAGGCAACTTGGCAAGACCTCATCTCTACAATAAAAAAAAAATTAGCCAGGCATGGTAGCATGCACCTGTAGTCTGGCTACTTGGAAGGCTGAGACGGAAGGATGGCCAGAGCCCAGCAGGTCGACGCTGGGGTGGCGGTGAGCATGCCCTGCACTCCAGCCAGGGCAATGAAGTGAGACTCCAACTCAAAAAAAAAAAAAAAACTCTCCAAATCATAAAAAGAAAAAAGAAAATCTGAAACAGTGTCATAGTCTAGAGAATACTACGAAGACATAACTACTAAGAGGAATGTTGTATCCCAAACAGGATCCTGGAACAGGAAAAGGACATTAGGTAAAAACTAAAAAAATCTGAAGAAAGTATGACATTCAGTTAACAGTAATGTATCAACATTGGTTCACTAATTGTGTACCATACTAATGTAAGAGGTTTATAATTGGAGCAGCTCTCTGCTATCTTTACAACTTTTCTGTAAATCTAAAACTTTTATAATAGAAAGTTGTTTAAACATTTTCCATTTCTCTTTGGTTTCTCACTCTATGTTCTGTAAAGTCATATTGTCCAATATAGTTCACTAAAATGGTACATAATGACTTCACAGGATAGGACACAACTTTCCAGTTCTACATTATCAACAATATAATGATGCTTCAAAGTTTGATGTAAGCCCTCTCTCATTACTAGATTCCCAGGAAGAAATAAACTAAAATAATTAAATATCTTTACCCCAGATGTTAAGAAAGCAGTCTCAAAGTCATCCTGCCTCATTTTCTTATTTTGCTAAATTTCACTCAGAGATGTCTCCCTCAGATTCTGTACAGAGTTGGGTTTTTTTTTTTTTCTTTTTAGCAGTATTCCAATTTTTCTTAGTATCAGCTCCACATTGCAAAATATAGAAAACAAAGCCAAAAACAACTCCCTTGGACAGTTAGCCCAGGGAAAATTGTTTCCAGACCCCATACTTCACCTACACCTATGCTATGACATTATTTCCATATGCCAACACAGTAACTCAGGAGTTTCTGAAGGAAGAAGAGGACACAGAAAAAATAAACTTTAATTTTCATCCTCAAGGATGCCAATCAATGCTAGATCTCCTAAATCAATGATTTATGTTCAAATTAATTAACATCGCATTCAGCACTTTTTAATGTCATCTGTGGGTGGGGAGGTGGAGAAATTTACAGGTATGTATTGCTTTTTCTCTCAGAGCACGGCCTTTGAGACAGTATGGTACTTTTGTAAAGTTTAGAAATTTGGTGGCTTCCATAGGTTCCAAGTCATTCTTGAGGCACTTCTGTCCCATTCTACTTGCTCAAATCCTTCTGGTGTCCCTTTCCTCTGTGGTCTTTGTGTTTCTGGCACCCTCATACTGCACTGAGTGTGACATCTGTCTCTAGTGACAACAGCCCTTTGCCACAGTAGCTGTGGCCACTTTTTCTTGTGATGGGATCGCTTAGGCCTACAAAGCCAGTTCCCAAGCACAAGCAGGTGTTCATTCTGAGAAGTTTTTTCTAGGCGCTTCAAGCATTATTCTCTCCAGAAAGCAGCTTTGTCTTTATTGTCATTTCAGAGTTGATGTTTAACACACAATTGTTAAAGAAGATATTCACTCTCCCGTGTCTAGTAAGAACATTCAGCTGTACAAGTCAAGTAGGCCAAATGGAATTCAGCTGATGTACCCAGCCAGACACTGGCAGAGCTGGGTTACCCCAGGCCTCCTCTATAAGAAAAGTTACCTACAAATCCCAGAGAAGGGGGAGAAGAGCAGAGGACGATGCCTCCAAAACAAAGAAACTCACAGGTGTCTTACAAGCCCAATCCCTCCTTTCAAACTACAGTGATGCGCAGCATTCCACCTCGCCTGGAAAGGAGCAGGTAAAGGAGGGGAAAGACATGTGTGTGTTTCTCTATGGGAGGCTTCACCACAGAGAAATGTAAAGCCAGAGTCAAAGGAAGTTCCTCCCAACTGTGGATTTCTCAAGGGAAGGAGGCAGAGGGAAGAGGAAACAGCACCTTTTGGAGCTATCTGTAGCGTTTTATTTCTGTAGAGAGGAAAAGGAAAAGATCACACTTAAATAAACACAGAGAAAGGATTAATTTCACTTGAACCTTTAAAGAAAATATGTAGATATCTGTTTTACTCATTTCTGTATTTTGTCTGTAACATTTCACAATTAGCACGTACATATTTCAAATTATTCTGAAACATTTATCATTTCACCTTTGTATAAAGTTGATCCCTTCAGAAGCATTACAAAAAAATAAAAGACGGGAAAAAATATGTCTTCTATGGGCCTCAAAGTTATTTTATTATTATTTAATGCCGCGTTTTTATACAGCTCTGCAGATTTAAAAAGTCCCTGAGTGGCGTGTGTGTGTGTGTGTGTCTGTGTATGTGTGTGTACATAAAAATGCTTGCTGTCATTTGTCTGTTTGTGCTTCTTTCTTCTTCTTTTCTCTCTTTGCGTTTCACTGTAGCCCCTCAAACAATAGTGAGTACTCTTTTCAGGTCAAGATATCATGCGTACGAGTCATAAAGAACAGAGAATGCTGGGAAGGAGACATTTTCAACTCCTTTACGTGAACTAATTAGTAGATTTCTTCTCAAACAAATGGAAAGCAACTGAAGAAAAACATATCAAGTTTTTATTTCCCAACAGTTACACGCAACCAGGTTTTCATTTCATGTCCCCCCTCACCCTGCATCCAGACAGTATGAATGTTTTCTCAAACTTAGTCAAAGACCTAAGTCTCAGATTCATGCAGTGATCAGTATACTGGTGACATTCTGTTGCAACCTTCAGGGCAAGTGCTGACTTGCAGCTGGCTTATCAAAGGAAGTCCCCAGCCGTCCACTCCCTGGAAATAAAAACTGTCTATCTGTGTATGTTTCTGCCGTAGCCCCCTGCTGGTGTAGGCAAGTCTGATCTTGGAGCCTAGAATCGCTGACTTTCACAACAGAAGGCCCCTGTCCTTACACATCCCAGAGTTCAGGGTCAGTGTGGGCCCAGAAAGGGCACAGATATCTAACCCAGCACACCAGACCCATGAGAACCTTCCCTCCAGAAGCCTCTCTATTTACTTCTTCAAACACACACAGATTTTTTCTCCAGATCCTATATTTAGTCTAGACCTACGACACTGTTTCCAAACACCAATGCAATAACTCAGGAGTCTCTGAAGGAAGGAGAGGAGATGGGAAAACGAAACTTTAATTTTCGTCCTCAAGGATGCCAGTCAATTCTAGATTTCCAGAATCAATGCTCAGTGTTCAAATCAATTAACATTGCATCCAGGCACCTTTTAATGTCATCTGCAGCAGGAGGTGGAGACCTTAACTTCTCAGTGTCCCACTCTGTCTGCAGAATGGAGATGGTTAAACACATATTCACACGCTTTAGTAACAGGATGATAAAATGCACATCAAACTCAGAACAAAGTCACAGACAGACACTCGCAAGTCACCAAACTTGTGAGCTTCCTTTTCTCCACCTCCTATCTTTTCCTGCCTTGCTTTCCTAGATAACAAAACCAGTCTATCCTTCCATAGTCTGACACCCTCCTTTTCCCCTCCCTCTCACCACCACACACACGAGTCCTCAAGACTACCCAAGTGACTTTCTGGTACCACTCTTACAAGACAAAATGAAAAGACAAGTAATAAAAGCAGGAGATCGTGCATCTTAATTCTTTATCTATTAAGCAATGCTAAATGGGCTATATACTTTCTGACAGTTGAGTATACACACATGAGCACCACAAACATAGCACCATCACATATGAGGGTGCAAGGAAACACGCTACACATCTGCAAGGCTCCCATCACCTTTCAACCATCATGGATCTGTGTACTTTTTTTTTACAACTGCCCAGCAGATGGCAGCAAAGTGCCCTGAGAAAGGGCTACATGTTCTAATCCTGTCTCAGGCTGCAGTGTACAAACCAAATTGTCCATCTAGATATTACAGGAGGTAGGCAAACTTTCTGCTCAGTTTCATCTGAGGTCCCAAGACAACAGATGAACGGAGTCATGCCAGAGACAACATGAGGTGTCTTCCCTGGAACAGGCAGCTGCTCCAGTTAGAACTGAGATCTTTTTTTTTTCTTTTTTCCCTGAGAAGTAGTTTATCAATGTTACTTAGGGTTGCTTACATATGGATAATGAAAGGCAAATGACATGTGTTACTGTCATAAAATGTTCTACAGACAATGCTTCCCTTTATTTCCGGCACCTGGGAGGATAACATCCACCATTCTGGGCGTGGTTTGCCATGAAGGTGACAATCACTCCCAATTTGTAAAATGAAACACCCCTCTCCCAAGCAGAAATTACAAAATAGCTAAAAAATAGTTTCATCAACCAGACTCTAAAATAAGTTCAATGGTTCTGTATGACAGTAAGAGATTGAGCAGCACTGAAAGAAGAGCGTTTCATTAGAAACAATGTCATTTGAAGCCGGGCTTGATGGCTCAGCCTGTAATCCCGCACTTTGGGAGGCTGAGGTGAGTGGATTACCTGAGCCTGCGGGTTCAAGACCCACCTGGACAACTTGGCGAGACCTCATCTCTACAATAAATCAAAAATTAGCCGGGTGTGGTAGTGCACACCTGTAGTTCCAGCTACTTGGAAGGCTGAGGTGGAAGGATCGCCAGAGCCCAGCAGGTAGAGGCTGCGGTGGCCGGGAGCAGCCACTGCACTCCAGTCTAGGTGATGGAGTGAGACCCCAACTCAAAAAAAGAAAAAGAAAAAGAAAAAGAAACAATGTCATTTGAAAACTTTACTGGAGAATTTCATTAGAAGAAAACGGTGGATGTTCCATGTGGTCCCGGCCCTCCTCCCACTATAAGAAGAAAGAAGAAGCTTCTCCCTCACCTCCAGCTGAAAAAGAGAGACCCCAGTAGCACCTTATGAGGATATAAATGTAGATCTTCCATGTGTAGGGAAAATAGTAGGCTCAAGCTTAACACAGTCTGAAGAACCAAGAGGCTAAGACCAGGAATTTCCACTCTACGGTCCGTGTATTTACCTATTGCTACATAACAAATTACCACAAACATAGAGGCTTCAAACAGCACGCTTATTATCAGTTTCTACAGGTCAAGATTCTGGACATGGCTTCCACTGGGTTCTTTGCTTCGGGGCCTCACCAGGTTGCAATTAGGGTGTTGGCAGGGGTGAGGTCTCAACCGAGGCTTGACTGGGGAAGGATCCACTTCTAAGATGACATTGTTGTCGCCAGAATTCAGCTTCTTACAGTTATTATAAAACAAAGGGCCACATCTTCTTTCTGGGTGTTGACTGGATGTCTTTGCAGGTTATTGGCTCCAGGTAATTCTCAACTTCTAGAGGCTGCCCACAGTTCCCTACCACCTAGAGCTCCCCAGTGTGTCTGATTGCTTCCTCAAAGTCAGCAAGGGAGAGAATGAGATACCAGTGCTGTAGTCTCACCCGGGCTGCACTGTCAGCCTGGGACCCATGTGGATCCAAAGAGCACAATGGCCCTAAGAACATAATGGCCCCCAGAGAGGGAATGTTGTGGCCCCCGAGAACTCAGGAGTCCCAGGGAGTGTTACAGCTCTCAGCTACTCCAGTCATGGCTCTAGAGCAGGGAATGCTGCAGTGCCCAAGAACTTTGGGACGCCAACGGCCATGGAGAAATGGTACAGCCCATAGCTCTTGCTTGAAGGATCCCAAGTTCTCCGTCAGGGAAGGTTGCAGCTCTTTTGTTGACGAATCCCAGGTTCTTGTCTCATGACCAAGAGGAATAAGAATGAAAGACACCAGAACACCAGAGAGTCGAAGTTTATTGGGAAGCAAGCAGGACAGCTCTCAGAGCAAGAGGGGACCTGAGTAGGCTGTGGGAGGGAGGTCAAGGAAGCGTGTGGGGGGGGTGGTTCTATAGTACTTGGAGCATGCTTATCGGTTGGTGGGGCAGTTGCTCCAGCAGATTTGAAAATCCACCAAGCACACAAAAGGGAGGGGTCCACAACTGCGGACCCCAAAGTAGGTGTTTTTAATTTAGCTTGTGAGGCTTGTAGTGGAAGTTTTTTTAACCAGAATTTTTCATCAGCAACCCACCCTAATCTGTCTGCCTATCTGATTTTTTTTTACTTTCTTATTCCCCCTTCTAGAGTGGTGACCCTGCCATTAGGGGACAGGGGTGATGGCTAGTCTGCCTATGTTTTGTTGATCATGGGCCTCCTAGAGAATGGCAGCTAGGGACCCCCCCAAGAGCGATCTAAGGGTCCCTGGAAAAAGGGCATTTTTATTGAGGTTGTATGTGTATTACCATCTGGAACTTGATGGCCTCTAGACAGGAAGAAACACATTTTACAAGAAGGTTTAATAAACAAGGTCCAAGGACAAGGGCGAAAATGATTAACAGGAGCCCAAGTAGGTGACCAGGAATCAGGTGTTTGTTGTTTGAGTTGGGAGGTCCTATCCATTAATTTTTTTGTTGTATTCCTAACTACCCCAGACTGATTGACATAAAAGCATATATATATATATATATACATATATATATACACATATATATTATTTTTTGAGTTGGAGTCTCACTCTGTTGCCCAGACTGGAGTGCAGTGGCCGCTCCTGGGTCTTGAACCCATAGGCTCAGGCAATCCACTCACCTCAGCCTCCCAAAATGTGGGATTACAGGCTGAGCCACCAAGCCCGGCTTTTTTTTTTTTTTTAAAGAAATAAACAATCTACCTTTTTTCGCTGCTAGGAGGTTTAATCCTATTTTGGAGTACTATCCCCACAGTGCCAGTGAATCTATTTGGTTTTGAAGAGTTATATACTCTTTGGGGCATGTCTTTTAGATTATCTGAAAGTTTTTTGGATAGGTTTTGGTAATAAGTCCATGAAGTCGACAGGCTAGCTATCCTAGTGTCTATTCCAGTAGTTACCCCTAATGTCACTAAGAGAGAATAAGGTGTGTGTTTTATTTATTTATTTTTTTTTGAGTTGGAGTCTCACTCTGTCACCCAGACTGGTGTGCAGTGGCCGCTCCCGGCCACCGCAGCCTTGACCTGCGGCTCTGGCGATCCTTCCGCCTCAGCCTTCCAAGTAGCTGGAACTACAGGCGCACGCTACCATGCCCGGCTGATTTTTTTTGATTTATTGTAGAGATGAGGTCTTGCCAAGTTGCCCAAGCTGGTCTCGAACCTGCGGGCTCAGCAATCCACTCACCTCAGCCTCCCAAAGGCGTGGGATTACAAACTGAGCCACCGAGCCCGGCTTGTTTTATTTTTTGTGGTTGTTTTTTTGTTTTTGAGTCAGTCTCACTCTGTCGCCCAGGCTGGAATGCAGCAGCACGTTGCTCACGGCCACCACAGTGTCAACCTGCTGGGCTCAGGCGATCCTTCCACCTCAGCCTTCCAACTAGCTGGAACTACAGGCATGCACCACCACGCCTGGCTAATTTTTTTATTTATTGTAGAGACGAGGTCTCACCAAGTTGCCCAGGTTGATCTCAAACCCGCGGACTCAGGCAATCCTCTCCCCACAGTTTCCCAAAGTGCTAGGATTACATCTTTTTTTTTTGTTTTTTTAGAGTTGGAGTCTCACTCTGTCACCCAGACTGGAGTTGATCAGTGGCTGCATGCCGGCCCTGCAGCCTCGACCTGCTGGGCTCGGCAGGATCCATCCGCCTCGGCCTTCCAAGTAGCTGGAACTACAGGCGCGCACTGCCACACCTGGCTAATTTTTTGATTTATTGTAGAGATGAGGTCTCGCCAATTGCCCAGGCTGGTCTCAAACCCATGGGCTCAGGCAATTCACTCACCTCAGCCTCCCAAGGCGCGGTATTACAGGCTGAGCCACCGAGCTGGCTACGTCTTTTTGTTTATATACAAGCTGTCAGAAGCACATCTAATGGTTGGTCATTGAGGGCTATGTTAATTTGGGGGATATAAACCAGGTGTAGGACCCTGTCCAGTTTATAGGGAGACATAAGTAGGAGCTAGTACCGCAAAGGAAGAAAATGTCAGGGGTTTTAAGGCAAAATTCCATGTTAATAGTAAAAAGATGGGTGAGTTTGAAGTTCTTTTATTTTTAAGTAGAAAGGCATTTTGTCAAGACTGTCCCTGTAAGTGGTTGATATGGTACCTGGGATATGTCTTTGAGTGGGATTAGCAGTCTTGTTTTTACAATGTAAGTAATATCTGGTTGTATCTACAAATACCCAGGTAGTTGATGTTTTAGTTTTTGGTATCAGAAGGCAGTTGGCAGCCTTTGGGTTGGCACAGTTGCACCAAGGAAACATGGAAGTGTTTTGGGTAGTCTCTCCTGGCAATAGCTGGAGTCTTTATTTAGCAGAGTGGTGGAATTAAGTGTAGGTTTTTATGAAAACCTTACAGGTCTCTGAAGCAGCGTTGCTTAATAACTGGACCAATCCCTCAGAGGCTATCTGTTGTGTGGCTATAAAACAAGGAATCCAAGGTACCCAATGGTCATCCCTGAGTGGGGGCATGAGTTTTTTAAAATGTAGATGGGTGTTTGAAAATTTAAGGGAGTATTAGTAGTTATGGGTCCCCAAACTGGAGTCCCTTGTGAACTTTTAGTTGATAAAATTTGTGAGAAAAGATCTGAGATCAATGTGTTTTTTTGGTTTGTGTGTTTAGTTATATTGGTTACTTGAAAGGTCTGTAATTTTTGTCTATCGAGTTGTCGAAATGACCAGAGAGATGGGCTCCTTTTAGCCTAGGATGGAAGGTCATTACGCTGGTGGCCCATAACTGAACTGGAGTAAGCACAGCTATATATTGTCCAGATGGAGATAAGCAAAGCCAGCAATCTTTGGCCAAATTTGGGTTAGAAGAGTTTAAAATATTATGGGTTAATTTTAAAGTATTGTATAAGTACTTGGAGTCTAACCCTCTTTTCTTTGAGTTGGAGTCTTACTCTGTCACCCGGGTTGGAGGGCAGTGGCAGGCTCCTGACCACTGCAGCCTTGACCTGCTGGGCTCAAGCGATCCTTCCACCTCTTCCAAGTAGCTGGAACTACAGGCACGCGCCACGATGCCCAGCTAATTTTTTGATTTATTGTAGAGATGAGGTCTCGCCAAGTTCCCCGGGCTGGTCTCGAACCTGCAGGCTCAGCCAATTCTCTCACCTCGGCCTCCCAAAGGGCTGGGATTATAGGTGTGAGCCACCATGCCGATCTAACTTTTTTTATAATTGATTTTTTAAAAATTGTAGTATTAACCACGTATATTATCCCCATTAGCCATACAAGACAAGGATATGTTAATGTCATGTTTGGGGGTGACAGGGATAGGAAGTACAACAAACTAGTTACTTTGTTAAGGCAGTAAATAATCCCATGAATGTTTAGGGTTAAGGGATCCTTGTCAAAGATGTATGACAGCACAGATCAGAACAAAAATAATACAGCAAATATAGGCAAAATTTCAAGGAGAATATCCATAAGAGGTTAACTATTGGCACTTACCTTTTGTGATTTTTAATCTGAGGTCTCCAGTTCTCTCACGATATTTTGGGTGCCCCTCTAGGTCAGTGGAGGTGACTCTTTTTGGATTCTAGGCTTTTATTTTAGTATAATAATCTGAATCTATTTTGGTGACCTTTATTGTTAAGGAGTTGGAGAGTAAGACAGAGTAGGGTCCCTCCTAATTTGGGTCTAAAAACGGGGAAAGAGAGGGAAATGTCCTTACCAGTACTGAAATTTTCTGGATTGAACAGAGGTGCCCCACTTTTGGGGGCTGAACTTTTAATAGTTGTTTTAACTCTTGTTGAAAATAGGCCAAGGAAGTAACATCCTTAGTCAAGTCTGAGTTTTTTTTTGGTCTAGCAAGAAGTCATTAGTTAAGAAAGGCCACCCATATATCATTTTAAAGGGTCTTAACCCCAGTTTTGATGGGGTTTTTTTTAGACATAGTAGGGCCAGAGGGAGAAGGGTGGCCCAGGGGAGATGGGTTGTTTGTGACAGCCTTTTTAGATGTTTTTTGATGATATCATTTATCTTTTCTATTCTACCATTTTTGAGGATTGTGGTCTCCAGGCTCAATGAAGATAGTATTGTATTTGTAATCGCTTTAAGACCTCCTGGGTGACAGCTGCCTTGAATGAGAGGCCATTATTGCTCTGGAGGTATTTAGGAAGTCCAAAGTGAAGAATTATTTTATCAAGAAGTGCTTTTATCACCTCAGAGGCCTTTTTTGTTTGGCATGGGAATGTTTTTACCTAGTGAAGGTATCTACCCATACCAAAAGATATTGGATTTCCCTTGTTTGGGGCATATGTGTGAAGTCTGTCAGTCTTTTCCTGGGTAACCTTTTATTTTTTGTGTTTTAGGGGTAGAATTTGTCTATTGAAGGGTTTTGTTTTTTTTTTTGAGTTGGAGTCTCACTCTGTCGCCCAGACTGGAGTGCAGTGGTGGCTCCCGGCCACCGCAGCCTCGACCTGCTAGGCTCCAGCGATATTCCACCTCAGCCTTCCACGTAGCTGGAACTACAGGCGCACGCTACCACACCTGGCTAATTTTTTGATTTATTGTAGAGATGAGGTCTCGCCTGCCCAGGCGGGTCTCGAACCTGTGGGCTCAGGCAGTCCACTCACCTCAGCCTCCCAAAGGCACGGGATTACAGGCTGAGCCACCAAGCCCAGCTGAAGGGTTTATTTTTAAGGCAAACTTTACATGTGTAAACAACTTGTTTGACGGTCTCTTGTAGATTTTTACCTGAAAACAGTCTCTGAGTTACTTGGAAAGTTTGTCCCTTTTTTTTTTTTTTTTTTTTGAGCCGGAGTCTCACTCTGTCGCCCAGACTGGAGTGCAGTGGCTGCTCCCAGCCACCGCAGCCTCGACCTGCTGGGTTCCAGCGATCCTTCCGCCTCAGCCTTCCAAGTAGCTGGAACTACAGGCGAGCGCTACCACGCCTGGCTAATTTTTTGATTTATTGTAGAGATGAGGTCTCGCCTGCCCAGGCGGGTCTCGAACCGCGGGCTCAGGCAATCCACTCCCAAACCTCAGGGCTTCCCAAAGCGAGGTTTTTTGGAAATTTTCAGGAAAATTTTAGCCAAAACCGACAGTCCGGTTATTAAAGTTTGTCCCTTTTAAGATGAAAAGCTTGGTAGAGAGTTGTAAGAACATTTTATTGGCAAGAAGCTGGCAAAAGGAGTTTGCCGTCCTGATTGTAGCTATCCTGAAGGTCAAAAGGTATATTTTTGTAAAGTAGCCCCATTTTATCTTTGTAGGGGAATATTGGGTTTTTATTTTTTTATGGGGTCCTCCCAAATTAGAGGGGCCTCAAGTGGATCACTAATCTGGGATCTTTGTTGTTGACTTGGCTATTTGAATTGTGAGTCTATTTTGGGGGGCTACTTTATCTGGTTTTTATGAATGACCTTGATAATGTATTACCATCACTTCCCAAAGAAGGAACACTGAGGACAATAGTCTATTAATCTCCCAATGGTATTTAATAGACTGTACTCTGTAAGACAATGTCTTTTTTTTTAGTGGTGGCATGGACATGAATAATTAGGAAAACATTCTTGGAATCAGTATAAATGTTAACTGTTTTTCTTTTGTTTAATTTGAGTGTTTTTGTGAGGGCAATTAATTTAGCTAGTAGAGAGAACATTTGGAAAGAGACGTGCTCTCAATGATGTCATTGAGAGTGACTACTGTATACCCTGCCTTACGGATCCCTTACTTTATGAAAGAACTTTTATCAGTAGAGAAAATCTAGTCTGGGTTTTTTAAGGGTTTTGTTTTGTTTTGTTTTGTTTTTGTTGTTGTTAAGTGCTCTCTGGCTGTATAAGTTTGTATTACCACCTGCTCACAACTGCGTTTGGGGTTCCCAGTTTGGGGGGAAGGAAGGTGGCTGGGTTTAGAGAAGAACATGTTTTTAACTGGACTGCAGATTTTTAAAATAATAAGTCCTGGTATTTGAGGAGGTGGCTATGGGTTAGTCAGAGGCTCCCTTTGGTGGAGAGCAGTCCTATCATATTGTGTGAGGTGTAAACAGTTTGGTCTTGGTAGCTTTCGGCACCAGAAAAGTTATTGTTGTAACCACTTGAAGGCAGGCCAGCCATTCTTTAGCTACCAAATCAAGCATTTTGCTTAAGCAGCTTACAGGCTGTTGGCCCAGGCCTTGGGTCTGGGTCAGAATTCTCAGGGCCATCATATATATACATATACATATAAAGATTAAAAGTCTCTCCTATGGGAAGGCTAAGGAAGGCTGGTGCCTCAAGCAAGGCCTGTTTGAATTGGTTAAAGGTTTTTTAGCCTCCAGTTTCCCAATGAGGGAGTGAGTCCCAGTTGCCTGGGTCTCCTTTTCTAGTTCATATAAAGTGTGTGCTATTTTACCATACTCAGGTATCCATAACCTACAGAATCCTGTAATGCCTAAGAATCTCCTCAATTGTTTGAGAGAATTTGGAAGAGAAAGGGAGGCTATAGGCTTTTTTCTTTGCCTAACGCCCTGGTCCCTCTAGATAAGACTAGGCCTAGGTATTTTACTGAAGCTTGACAGAGCTGAGACTTTGAGACTTTATATCCTGTCAGCTAAAACATTAAGAGTCTTATTACCAGCTGGGCTCGGTGGCTCAGTCTGTAATCCCGTGCCTTTGGGAGGTTGAGGTGAGTGGATTGCCTGAGCCCGCGGGTTCGAGACCCACCTGGGCAGCGAGACCTCATCTCTACAATAAATCCAAAAATCAGCCGGGCTTGGTAGCACATGCCTGTAATTCCGGCTACTTGGAAGGCTGAGGCGGAAGGATCGCCGGAGCCCAGCAGGTCGAGGCTGCGGTGGCCGGGAGCAGCCACTGCACTCCAGTCTGGGCGACAGAGTGAGACTCCAACTCAAAAAAAAAAAGAGTCTTATTACCTTTTTGAGAGTTTTTTCTGTCAGGGCACATGAAAGAATATCATGTATATAGTGTAGAACTTTGACCTGGGAGTAGGAGAACTCAGAGAGATCTCTTGACAATGCCTGTCCAAATAGGTGAGGACTGTCTCAGAATTCCTGGGGCAGTGCTGTCCAGGTTAATTGGTTTGACTTGAAGGATTTTTAAATGTAAGTAGGTACTGGGACTCAGGGTGTAATGGAATGTAAAAGAAAGCATCCTTCAGGTCTAGGACCATGAAACACTTGGTTCTCTTGGGTATTTGGGTTAGTAGATTATAGGAATTGGAAACCACTAGATGACTGGAACCACAGTCTCATTAGTGAGGTGGAAGTCCTGAACTAGTCTTGAATTCCTGTTGGGTTTTTGTACTCCCAATATCAGGGTGTTATAAGGGCTGATGTAGGGCTTAAGGAAGCTCTGTATCTCTAGATTATTAATAATGGCTTTTTCAGCTTTTGATTTTAGGGGTATTGCTTTTGGTTGGGGAAAGAAGTGGGGTCTTTCAAATGGATATGAAGGGGTGTGGCTGTAGTAGCTTGACCAATCTTTTTTTGAGTTTTCTAAACTTTTGGATTGATATCAGTCTTCAGAAGGGAAAGACTGAGTTGTTCAGGTGTCATAAGAACGATGGCTCCCATACAGGCTAAAATATCTTTACCTAGCAGAGGACATGGACTTTTAGGCACAATTAGAAAGGCATGTGTAAACAAGAGGTCTTCCCAACTATGACTAAGAGGTTAGGAAAAGGGTTAAAGGTGATCCTGAGAACCCCCTTATGGTCTTGTTATGGGAGGAGAGAAGACCAGGATTGGAGAGAACAGAGAGGCCCACGCCAGGATCCAGGAGTATAAGTTTATCTTTCTCCCTTTGACCTCCAGAATCACCTGGGACTCCTGAATGCTAATGACAATCTGAGCCATCAGAGACAAGGAGGAGCGTCCCAGGACCAGTCAGTCCGGTTAGACCATTTGTAAGGCCGGTTTGGGACCCAATGGCCTGTGTCCCAGGGGACAGTCCACCTTTTAATGGTTTCTCTTGTAGATTGAACAGGGTCAGGTTGGCTTCAGCTTTTTTTTTGTTGGCAGGGCTGTCTTTTTTACTGCTCTGACTTGTTGTATCCATAGTAGTTGGCAGGTATAACTAGGGAATTCTGTGGTTCATAGGCCTATAAGGCAGCCACTGGGTTTTTTGTTTTGTTTTGTTTTGTTTTTTGGTTTTTGTTTTGTTTTTTTGAGCCTCCTCCTGATCCCTATTGTAAAAGACCAAGGTGGCTACCTTTAGGTTTTTTAAGGTAGCTATCTGGTCCTAGGGCCTGTTTTTGTAGGTTTTTGTTTCTATCAGGGACTGACTAACAAGCTTATATTTTAGGATTAGCTGCCCTATTCCTATCTTTTAGGATTACTCTCTTAAGTCTTTTTAGGAAGATGGAGCGATAGCTATGAGTAATTGAGAGGTTTGGTTTTAATCCTTTTTAAACCAACATGCACGTCTGAAATTTTTATTTTTATTTTACTACCGAGATCCCATTTAGGGTCCTCCAATGGTACTGTTCCCTTTTTAATTGGATATTTTTTCTGTCTGGCACTATATGAGATGCAAAGTTTGTCTCCAATTTTTTTTTTTGCTGTTTGTAGAGTTGTTTAGTGGTTGTCAGGGTTTGCCTTAAAACTAACATAACATCCCTTCAGGAAAACATCTATATATTTGTCGGGGTCATCTGATAACCTGTCAAAGTCTCCCTTAATTTGTCTTAAGTCCCATAGGGAAAAGAGAACCCGTACCTTACTGGGGCCATATTTATCAGGCATCTCTTGACAGGGCACGAGTAAAGTAGGAGCTTGTCTAGGGTGAGGGGTTTTGAGGGGTGGCAAGCTCAAAGCATGGGAAAGAACTGGATATGGGGGGAAGGATGGGCCAGGAGTGGCCTCAGGGGCTGTTACCTTTTTCAGTGTAGCCTCTGGAGTCAGCACTTTTGGTCCATGAGGACAGTCTTTGGAGATGACTGCTAGAAGGGCTGAATTCAAACTGTAGTGTCGACAAAGGTCCGGATTTTTCCATAAGACAAGTCCTATACATACAGGACCTCAGACCATTTGTCTTCATGTCTATAAAAATTGTCTAACTGCAGGATGGTATTATAATTGATTTTTTTTGAAAGCCAGGTCTCTCCTTTCCTGTAACTTATAACTTGGCCACACTTGGGTATAGAAAAGACAAAGACATTTTTTTTTTAGGGTCTGAGGATCAAAAGAGTCCCAGTGTCTTAGGATGTACCCAAAAGGAGTGTATAGTGTAGATGCCTCATTACTCATCTGGGCGAGAGGTAAAAGAAAGGCATCCCTTAGCTTTTCTTCCTCCAACCAACGTGTGAGTAAGAATCAAAGAGAGCAGAGCATCCTCTTTTTGTCCTTTCATGTGCATGGCATTTCCATGGATATGAGTACGACCTCCATCCATGTGTAGTAGAAGGGACCTGGTGAACAGTAGTCATGTTTACCTGTCCAGTGACCCAAACCTTTGCTGTCGGATTGTCTTTGAATTTCTCAAACCTAGTGTTTCTCTTGATGCAAGTTGAAAAGACTCTAGAGCAATTGTATTTGGGTGACAGATGTCAATGGAGGGGGCATTTCTGAGGCCTTTCCTGAATTTCTGGCCAGGAGACTCACGGATTGGGCCACGTTGCAACATCCCCGGTAAAGAGAGAAATTACTTTTTAAATGCCGTCCCCTTTTTCAGGTGTGAAACTAATTAAATTGGAGACATAGAAGTGACCGAGGAAGGTGTATGGGTCTGTTGAGTTAGTCCCCAGTGGCCTACAAAAAAATTAAAGTGAACAACCTGTGGGACATTTTTTTTTTACTGTGTCTATCATACACAGAACATTTTCACTTAGACAAGGAAGGAAATTGAACTCATGTAGTCCAGTATTAATAGGCTCTATAAACGAAGAAAGGGAAGAGTTCGTGTTCCTTTAACTTTTATCTGTTAGGTGAAACTACAGAGCCATGTTTTTCTTAAGATAAAGAGAGGAAGCCTGGGGCAGTGAGGACCTGACCCAGCAAGATGCTTTTTAAAGGGAAAGAAAGCTAATTTGGACTGTGCTGACTCCCAACTTGGTGGGGAAAAAAAAAGATTTAAAAACAAAAAAGCACAGACGCATTTGTGGGAAAATAGCCTCCTAACCTAAGCCAGCAGATTTTGTTTTACTAAGGAAAAAAATTCTCAAATCTTAATTTTCTGATCCTAGAAATCAAACATTGCTCTGAGGTACATTCTAAGCTACTTACTCATCTTATCCAGTACTCATCTTGTTCAGGTTGCAAAAAATGCCCACAACATCGAATACGAGAACACAGTGGCTGGAAATTCTGAAAGAAAGAAAAAGTGATAGGAAAGACTGGAAGCCTTTCATCAATGCCCTTCTGGCATTGGGTAACACCAAGGAGAAAACCTTGACCAGACAAATAGCCTCAAGTACTTCCAAACGTGATCCCAATTCCGTCTGACAGCTAAGCCTCCGTGATAGGAAACTGCATCAGAGCAGAGGCAGCATTCTCAACACCCGAGGGTGATGGGGGCTCCACAAAGTCCTCTCCAGCAACCCTGACTTCATGCGTTATACGCCGGCCACTGGCAGCCGCGCTATTTGCTCGTCACTGGCTGGCAGAATCTTGGATACTTGCTTCTAAAGAGAAAAAAAACTTGAGAACAAGTCTGTTCTTACTCGCCCTTTTGGCGAATTCTGGAAGACCCCTCAGAAATGTTGCAGTCTCCCTGGGGCTGCATTGCCAGCCCGAGACCCATGTGCAGCCCAAGGGCACAACGGCCCCTCAAAATAGCCTCTGGAGAGAGAATGTGATGGCACCTGAGAACTCACGAAGACCCAGAGCTGCGAAGACCCACAGCTGCAGAGTCCCAAAAAGTGTTGCAGCTCTTAGCTCCATCTAGCTATGGCTCTAGACAAGGAGGAAAGCTTGGGGAAGCCAACAGCCACGGAGGAGTGTCACAACTCACAATCCTTGCTAGAAGAATCCCAAGTTCTTGGCCAGAGAAAGTTACAGCTCTTTTGTCTTCGGAAATCTCAGGTAGGAAAGAATAAGAAAGAAAATGCCAGAGAACAAGCGAGTGGCAGTTTATTCAAGGAGCAAGTGTCTTGCAGCAACACAAGATCTGAGTAGATTTTTGTCAAAGGGAGGCCTGAGAAGCCAGGGGTTTATATAGTGCTCAGGGACATGCTGATTGGTTGGTGGGGCCGTTGCACCAGCAGACTCGGAAAATACACCAATCAGAAGGAAGTGCGAAAAGGGAGGGGCGGTCCAAAAGGAGTAGACCCAGAAGTAGGTGTTCTCACTTCGGTCCGTAAGGCTTGCAGTGGAAGTTTTTTTACCGAAAGTTTTTTTTTTTTTTTATCAGAGACCTGCCCTAATCTGTCTACCTATCCGATTTCTTTCCTTCTTCCCTCTCACTAGTAAGACTGAGTCTACAGTCTTCTGCCACATGATTGTGTCATCACATACATCCTGTCATGTTTGCCATATTCTAGTTCTTCACAAAAACCAAACAAACAAAAGTGATAGTTCTTGACTACATTTACAGGGAAACAATCACAAGGGCATGAACCTCCAGAGGCAGGAATCGTGAGAGCCACCCCAAAGTCTTTCTGCCACCACTAAGCAAGAAGAGTCTTGGGATGTCTGCAGGCAGGGCTTGTGAAAGAGATTCTA
This sequence comes from Cephalopachus bancanus, assembly GCA_027257055.1. Classification (NCBI taxonomy): domain Eukaryota; kingdom Metazoa; phylum Chordata; class Mammalia; order Primates; family Tarsiidae; genus Cephalopachus; species Cephalopachus bancanus. The sequence continues at coordinate 79,515 of JAPVLO010001702.1, read as the reverse complement.
TGTGGATGGTATTAGAGTCTGCTTGGAATGTGAGGCAGGTTATTCAGTGCAGGTTGCACATAGATAAGTTTCTTACAGGCAGTTTAAATTAAGATAGGGTGAATGTTCAGACATACTTATCAGTACACAACCTTCACCGACTGACCAGGCACACCAGACCTGACCACCTTGTGGGCTAGAATGTGGATCTACCAGTGCAGTAAATCACAGAAACAATCGAGAATTACCAAAAACACAGACATGATGTGCTAATCCTTAATCTAGTCAGGCAATAACTTTAATTATTATTATTATTTGTTGTTGTTGTTGAGTTGGAGTCTCACTCTGTTGCCCAGACTGGAGTGCAGTGGCATGCTCTTGGCCACCATAGCCTCAACCTGCTGGACTCCGGCGATCCTTCCACCTCAGTCTTCCAAGTAGCCGGAACTACAGGCGCGTGCTACCATGCCCAACTCAGTTTTATTTATTGTAGAGACGAGGTCTCGCCAAGTTGCCCAGGCTGGTCTCGAACCCGCGGACTCAGGCAATCCACTTACCTCCACCTCCCAAAGTGCTGGGATGACAGGCTGAGCCGCCGAGCCCGGCCACTTTAATTATTTAGAAGGTCCTTGTGACCTTAGAAGGCTGAGAAATGGTGATCAAACTCATGACAAGACACCTGCAACCTACCCTCTTAGCTCATAGCAGGTGGAGAGATGATCATCAAAACTCATGGCCAGATAACTGCAGCACACTGCATTTGTCTCACGGTTTGCTTAATCATGAATGTAGAAGTATATAAAGCTTCTTATCAAAGGAAGGCACATGTTCTTTCTCTTGAGGCACATATCCCTGTTGAGCATGTCTGTTTCTTTCTAATAAATTCTGTCTTAAACTATACTTGGGACTCACTCTGAAATACTTTTCTGTGGTGAAGTCAAAGAACCCATGAAGCAACATACCCCACCTCACCCGGCATCAAAAGGATGCAGAAGGGAGCAAGGAGACCATAAAGAGACTGAGGCTGAAGATTTTCTGATGTGGGTAGGCAGAAAATCTTCAGTGGTAGGGCACAGGAAGAGCCATGAGCTTCCAGCTAAGGATACTGAGGGAAACCCTAGCCAAGGAATCCCAGCCATAGAACCACAGATACATCTAACACTTGCCAGCCTGGATAGCACTGACATTAAATTGGGAAAGTACCAGTCAAGGAAGACATTTTCTGCCACTCTCTCCTCATTCCTGCCATTGACTTGCAAAGATCAGAAATCCCTCCTAGCACACTGAGGAAGAAGGTTGGAGTGAAAAAAAGAAAGTATTCTCCCTTATTTTATATGTCAGGCGTCCTGTCTAAAGCAGGCCCAACCTGAGAGAAAGAAGAAACTTTAGCTTCAAAGGATAGTTGGGTTTTGATTGGCTTTGCATCTTGCATAAGACTATACATTTTAATTACTGAAGTGACTGACAACTCTTCATTAACTAGCAGTAACAACCTCAGACTTCAAACAAGAAGCAGGGGGGAGCTAGCCTTGCTAAGAATACTTGAAAAAAGCCGGCTCGGTGGCTCAGCCTGTAATCCCGCGCCTTTGGGAGGCTGAGATGAGTGGAATGCCTGAGCCCGCGGGTTCAAGACCCTCCTGGGCAGCGAGACCTCATCTCTACAATAAATCAAAATATCAGCCGGGCGTGGTAGCGCGCGCCTGTAATTCCAGCTACTCGGAAAGTTGAGGTGGAAGGATCGCTGGAGCCCAGCAGGTCGAGGCTGCGGTGGCTGGGAGTGGCCACTGCACTCCAGTATGGGCGACAGAGTGAGACTCCAACTCAAAAAAAAAGAATACTTGGAAAAGACAGTTGTGAAGAAAGAATAAGGTAGTTTTCTTTGGTGTTCTGTCAGTCTTACTTATTTGAGTACAAGTCGCAAAGATTTTCAAAACCCAAATACGAGAAAAAGTGCCATATTATTTAGTGTTTTCCATATTGTTTGTGCTCATTTCCTGGCGGTCAGGCGATCCACTCACCTCAGTCTCCAAGGCGCGGAATTACAGGCTGAGCCACCAAGCTTGGCTACAATTGCAATTTATTAAGTGCTCTTAGAAAAAGTGTTCTATCACCAAATTCTATAATTTAAAAATCATAACTGTAAAACAGTTATAGTGTTATACACTTATGCTAATTTACACTTTGTAATTTTGATTTATTAAATTTTCTTAACACCCCTGTACATTTTTACAATTTCAATTTATTTAAAATGCTCTTAAAAAGTATTAATATAAAAATTATTAAATTACTTTTAAAAATAAAGTACTGTAACAACAGCTCTATATAGATATTATGACAGGCGAGAGCTCATCCTGTAATTCAAATATGGACGGCATGAGTGCGAGCGTAATTCGCCTTGGAGCTGGCAGCCCAAGGTCGAGGCTGCGGTAACCGGAAGCGGCACTGCACTCCAGTCTGGGCGACAGAGTGAGACTCCAACTCAAAAATAAAATAAAATAATAATAATAATAAAGTACTTGTAACAATAGTGAGTGTGGTATCGTAGTACTTGTAATAATATTTAAGATTATTAAATATTAACTCCATTATCTGACAAGATTTCACACTTGTGTCAAAAAGTAAAATAAAGATCAGTAGAGCTTTTAAATAAAATATAAATTAAAAAGCTGAGTTTATGTGTGTGTGTGTGTGTGTGTGTGTGTATGTGTGTATCCAGTAAGGACACATCCCAGTGGGGAAATTCATTAAGGATTTATTCACTAAGTGGAGAAAGTCAGCTTTTGTTTTTGGTTTTGTTTTATGTTTTTACTGAAAAGAAGTTTTTGTAATAGTTATGCAAATTTAAGACTGAAAATTAGCAGTCTTCAGTCTGCTGAATGGAACAAATATGTTGTTTTAAACAAATTCTGTTGTTCAAAGTTTATGAACATTTATGAGCCTCAGCAGATTGAATCAGGTGCAATGAGAGACAGCATGTAGTTTTATTTCCTAAAAGTATTTTTCTTTTAGACTCAAAGTTAATTGCTAGGCAAAATGATAGGAAAAACTTGACCAGCAAATTTTATTTTGTAAATGCCACTAAAATTGTATATAATATAGGTGTGTGCATGTATGTGTGTAAAAATTTTAAAAAGTTGTTCCAAATGTATTTAGTAATAACTGCAAAGTCATGATAAAATGGTTTTATATCCATTCACTGCTACTATCTGGTTTAAGAAAATACTTAGAGTCTTTTCTCAAGTCATTAAGGTATTATTTCATAATTTTTCAAATATTTCCAGACAAATCTTCAAATGAGCTCACAATCAGATTTAAAATATAAAAATGTCACCTCACCAATATGAATGCACATACCTCAATAGAAATTATATTGCAAATTAAGTGCTTATTATCAAAAAATAATGTGGCTGGGCATGGTGGTTCGCATCTGTAATCCCAGTACTTTGAATTGGGATTGATTTGGAAGGTCAAGGCAGGAGGATTGCTTGAGCCCAGGAGTTCGAGACTGAAAGGACAGACCAAGAGCTGAAAGCCATTTTTCATTTTGTTCTTAAACCCTGACACCATGATGAGAAAGTAGAAGCTATGCTTTTGGAGAAATGCACACTTTAAGTAAAATTAACTTTGCCTACTTTGTCTTTTCAGAAACAGACTTCCTGGTGCCAGGAATCAGAGGTATCTCATAGCAGCAATCAAGCTTGCCTAGAGTAAAGGGAATTTACAAGGCCTAAGACATCATGCTTTGGTCAAGAATTGTAAACATCATGAAACTTGTAATTACAAAAGGTATAACCACTCAGAGGGAGAGCAGGTAGGGATTTGATCTTCCAGTAAACTGGGCACTATCTACAGGGAAGCCAAGAATCCCCTGAAGCTACCCACTGGGAATGCCTAGGAGATAAGGGGAGGCGCACCCTCCACTAGCTCTAAGGAATGTCGTTTGGGAAGGTGCAGGAGAATTAGAATCCTTGTCACGCCCTTCTCTAGGGGCTATGATGATGTGGGCGGACATTAATGGGTCTCTGTGTCACAGGTTCTTCACAGGTGGTCGATAAGGAAGTCACGGCAGTCACGTGCAGTATCTCCAAGAAAAGGATTTAAGCCAGGGCTTTGGGGGGCTACGATGCCACACTCATCTAGAGTGTGGGCCCACTCCCTGTCTGTGGGGGATGAACCTGTTAGAGTACTGAACAGGCTGAGGGAAAATGGATGGAGCAAGGGGTGCAGCACCGTCGGGGCTGGCAAGCCGGTGCCACGCTGGGAACCCAGAGATTCGAGTAAATGCAAAGAATTGGGACACACAAAAAGGTTAAGAAAAAAAAAGTTTATTTAAAAGTAAATTAGAGAGAGAAAGAGAAGGAAGAGAGAAGATTCACCTCCCCAAGGTGGGGGAGGGGGACCAAAGGCAGGAAGCATGGCAACAGCCATAGCTCAAAGAGCACATGGCCACACCAGAGTCTAGCAAGGCAATGGCCGCTAGTTGCTTGTGGCTGAGTCCTTTTAACCATTCCCCTAGATGGGGGAGGATCATTAAGGTGATTTGGGGGTGGTCTGCTTCCACGTCATCACAAAGGGGCAGACAAGCACAGGTACTGATGATGTCAGGTGATGGACAGCAGGCAGGTGGGTGTGTTAGTCACATGATTGCTGCCATGGTGGGGCTTATCTGTGTCAAGTAGTTCACAGAGGGCTGATTAGGTTAACCCTGGGTGGGGGGGTTCCTGCAATAGACTTGTTAGATATTTGCAATTCACAAACTCAGACATTTGCAACTCACAAATTCCTTGACCAAAGGTGGGGTGGTCTTATTATTACTTTTATGACTTTGGTCAGCCAAAGGGTGATCTTTGATCTTCAGTCTTGACAACGAACCTAAAAGTTTACTAGAGACTATTATGCTAAACCATGAATGGTTAGGCTGTCCTGGTTTTGCATCTGAAGGAGATTTGCCGAGGGGGTGGAATAGGCTGCTGCCTGTTCTGTAGTAGAATGTCTGAATGCTTTCTAATGGTTACACTGAGGCAAAAAGACTAAAGAATAAGCTAAGTTTCTTCTAGGTTTATAAAGGTACCTTTCAGAACCTTTCTTAAATAAATCTTTTCTTCTCTCACCTCTGTGTGTTGTAATTCTTTGCATTTACTCAGATCTCTGGGTTGCCAGCACACACCTCTGGCTTACCAGCCCCAGTGGTGCTGCGCCTCCCTGCGCCTCTCCACCCTCACCCTGTTCGTACACAAACAGAGACCAGCCCAGACAACATAGCTAAAAATAAAAATAAAAATAAAAAAAATAGTCAGACATGTTGGGGCTTCTCCTGTAGTCCCAACTACTCAGTCCTGTGAAGGACCACTTGAGCCCAGGAGCTCGAGGCTGCGGTGAGTCATTATTATGCCTCTGCACTCTAGCCTTGGCGACAGAGTGAGACCCCCGAATTAAAAAAAAAAGATAATTTGCCTCTTTTGTCTCTTTATTAACTGATCTCCCAAGGTTTTTGTTTTTTTTTTTTTTACAAAGGGATGATTACTATTCAGGAGTGGGGTTGTGCACAGCTAAGAGATGGTGTTTCCTTAACTTCCTTTTAAATAAAAATGGCAATGTAACATGGTTATGGCCAATGAGGCCTAAGAAGAGTTTTATGAAAATTCTTGGGAATGCATCCATTTCTTATTTAGGTGGTGCCCTTCCCCACTCCTCTGGTCCCTCCTTTTTCTTCCTTTTCCCCTTCCCCTCCCCCAGTCTTCCTTCCCCTTCCCCATTCCCACCCCCACCTCCTCCTTCCTCTTCCAAAGTCAAAGGCAAATATGAAACTGTCAATGAATTACCCAGTTTGCCACCCAACAGCTCCCATAAGGATAAAAGACTACATTTTGAATTGCTGAAGAGAAAAACAGAGGAAGCTCAAAACATTGATGATATAATGGGTCTTGTTCATTAATTCCAGACATTTCCCCAAACTTCTTGAATAAGCCTACTTTACTACTCAGTGGATCTTTGACATTCAGGAATGCAATCTCTAATGATAGACTAATAAAGGCATTTCTAGAAAAAATAAATATAGTTTGTACAAATGAGAAATAAGTCTCAAGTTATTCCAAAATAAAAAATGAGGTTTTGATTCTAGATGCTAGGTCTTTGTCAGATATACAGTTGGTGGATTAAAAAAAAAAATGAGGTTCAAAATGTCTCTTCATTAATAATTATTTCACATATCTTCCCCTGTCATTTAGAATGCACCACTGTTTAATACTGTAGTTGGAATAACCTTCAAACTGTACCTGGAATGACCTTCAAAAACCTCTGGTTGTATTCATTTCTAGTATTTAAATGAATGCTAGATGGGTGAAGAAACTGACCTACCAACAGTCACAGTGACTTGCCCAGAGTTATGATTCTGACTTAGAGTTCATAACTCCAAGACTAGTGTTTGTTCCTTATATGCTGTGTTGCCTACAGGGTCCACATTACCTGTTATCCACCATTTATTATCAATACTCAACAGAACTATTAAAAGCTCAGGGAAACAAGATTAGTTAATAATGGAATGCACATTAGTATTGTAAAAATGGGCTAGTTCCTGAAGGCGAAGGTGAAACATCAGTTTGGCTTTTCAGGGTCTCATAAATGCTTTAACCTATAACTGCATCAAATATCTTAATAGTGATACTGGACATAAGCAGATCACAGGTGAAGGCAATTCTCTTCCAAAGCAATTATCAGGGAGGCCACCAATTTCACTGGGAAATACTACCTTTGCTAGGGACAGCTCAGTTTCATGTGAAACCTTTGTCTATGGAAAATACAAGGGTTTAAAGTGTGGAGAACAGGTTTCAATGTCTAGCTTGTGCAATTACCAGCTGTGTGAGTAATAATGACTCACCTAAAAATGGGTTGACAGCAGAGTATTATTTCTGTTGGTTTTTGTTGGTGGGAGAATTGCTCGCATATATATTTGTAGCTGTCTTTTACGGTTGTGTTGTGTTGTGTTTTTTGTTTCAGTTCTGCTGGTCTCTTTGTGTTTGTCTCTGCCTGTAGTGGTCACTTCAGCCCAGGTAGATTTTTTTAGCCATCAACTGGACATTGGCTTCCCAGTTTTGCACTACACATACAATAATGTGAGTAACCAAATTGTAGTACCCAAATCCTGAATCTGAGAGACCACCAAAGAGCCAGCTCCGATGCAAATCACATGAGGGTCTTTATTCAGGCTCGAGTCTGGGCTCACGTCTGTGACTGGCACAGCAGTACAGGAACGAGAGCCCAGACCTAGTATAGCAGGTAGTTTATATACACAGTTACGAGGGAGGGACTGGGCATGACCGGTTTTCCCTAGGCTTGAGACATTATCCAATTAGAAGAAGACATGACGTAGAACATGAAGTCCACAGAATGCAGAATTAGTTCCCAATTAGGTCCGCGGTGATGTCAGGGGACAGGAGAGCTTGAGGTTGGTGGGTTCGTTTTTGATTTGCGCGGGCACGGGCTCGGTTGCCCATGATTAATTATTAACAGCTACATGGGCAGAGTAGAGTCAGTTAAGCCACCACGGTTCACACAGTCACTGTGACTGTGTATAAATCAGCTCGGGCATACAGGCAGGTTTGAAATAACATAGAGTCCACCAGAAGTGTGACTGGTGCCACAGAGCCCACTATAATTCAAGCAAAGTCCGGGAGGGGCTTATTGCCTAACATCCACATACTGCCAGCAGAAGAAGCCGGTTATTTCAATTAACATGGTTATTATGGGACAAACAAAAACTAAACTTAACAAAGTTCTAAGTACAAGCACTACAAACCCTTCATAACTTTACAGTCACAGCCACCAGGTGCCCTACATATGCCTAGTCCTATGGGGTAGGGATTTATAAAATACAGTGAACGTGAGGTTTGAATTCATATTATAAAATATAGTGAACGTGAGGTAGGAATTCATACAGGATTTATAAAATACAGTGAATGTGAGGTAGGAATTCATACAGTCTCTCAAAATGTGTGGCTTAGAAGCTCTCCTTGGATCGCCTGGGAAAAAAGAAAAAAGAGAAAGAGAGAGAGAGAGAGAGAGAGTAAAGCAGCTCTCTTGCACTGTGGATAGTGAGCAGAGATATAAAGAATTAGGACTATATAAATTATTATTCAATAAGATTGGAGTTTTTTTTCTTCTTCTTCTTAATGGAATGATTTACCCTTTTGTGGAATAAGCAATGTTAAGAAAAGAAAAAGGCATGCTTTGCCTGCCTCTAGAGGAAAAGTAACATGATTATAAAGTCTATCAAATGTCATGGAGCTGTATTTGATTTCTAGATATTTCTAAGAGCTTGTAAATTTTTAGAATAGTAAATACCAGAAACTATTAAGGGAAAAAAGGAAAAAGGGCACCAAAAAAAGGAACTATGGCATTTTAGTGAAGTTGAGAGTATGAGCTAGTGAAGATAAGGAATTTAAAAACCACATAGTGGTACCAGGACAGATTTAAGAAACCCTCTGGTATTAAACCCTTTTAAACAGAAAATGTTATAGTCCTCAATTTTTTTAAGTTTATGTAAAATTTAACTCTCCTAAAATTATTGGAGCAAATTGTTTTATTAAATTCCATGTAAAAGACAATTATTGGTCCTCTCCTCAAGTTTATCACAGAATTTAAAAAACCACAGGTGACTCTCAGTATTTTCATGTTTGGAAAACTCAATGACTATATTGCTAATAAGGGGATTCAAATTTATTAAAGCTTCCTAAGATTCTTTACAAATCTTGTGAGGCAAATAGATGAACTTTACTCATAACATTTAAGATGGTGTAAATGTAGACAATTGTATTCAACTATATTGAATTGAGATAGCTAATGCTTTAATTAAAATGTCCTTTTTACACTCCAGGAAGATTCTAAGGGTTATATGGATATGCAAATTTTTTCTACTTTCACTAGATGACTAAACTTAGAGTGGCCATTTTTCTCTGATAATTTTTTTTTTTTTTGAGTTGGAGTCTCCCTCTGTCTCCCAGGCTGGAGTGCAGTGGCACACTCACGGCCACCCCAGCATCGACCTGCTGGGCTCCAGCAATTCTTCAGCCTCAGCCCTCCAAGTAGCTGGAACTACAGGTGCGTACTACCGCACCTCTAATTTTTGATTTATTAGTGAGATGAGGTCTCGCCAATTTGACCGTCCACTCGCCTCACCCTCCCAAAGTGCTGGGATGACAAGCTGAGCCACTGAGCCCGACCTGATAAGTTTTTAATATTGACTTTCTTAATACTAATTTTAAATGTAGGAATGAAAACTCGCCTGTTAGACATAATGGATACAAGTAGAGGTGACAGATTTCTTCACCACTGTGCAATGCATCTGTGTAACCAAAAATCATTTGTACCCCTAAAGCTACTGAAATTAAACATAAATGTAATTACAAGATCTTTACTTTGAAAATGTTAAGCAAAAGAAACTAATGAATATTTGTTAACATGAGGATTATTAAAGAAATGATTTAAAAAGGAAATAATTCATAGTTACCACACTAGTTTTTGTGCCTGTATTTAATATTTTTGTTCTTCACAACATTCAAATTAAAAGGCAAAAGTCAATACAGAAAATTCATTATCATATGCTTGATAAAATTATTTTTTATTTTAAAAGAAAAATGCAATGTTCTAAATAATATTGTCATCTAATAATATTTAATTTAGTGTATTTGTATATATATATATGCATACTAGGTATGAAAAAATTCATAATATTTTTACAAAAAGATTAGAGAACAGAATTGATAATCCAGATGGAAGTTATTGCCTCACCTGATACAAGTTGTATTCATTTTCTAAGGAAAAAAACTGATATAAAAATAAATCGTAAGATAAAATTTAAATGTTCCAACTGTTAATTTTTCAAAAAGGATATACTATAAACAAACTACTCAATAATCTACACAAAGGATTATTTATTTATTTTCAGACCACAAACAGTTAACCTCTTTTGTAGAAAGGAAAGCACCCTTTGTGTTGTCATGTCCCCCCATAACAAAATAAAATTAAAAAAAAAGAAAATTAAAAAAATTGTTTAAAAAGAAAGTAAAGCATGAAGTTGAGGGTTTTAGCTTTTGTATACACACTCCACCCTTCCATCTGATAATGCAGCAAAATTTGCAACATGACCCTGGAAGCTAGCCTGCATTCTCATGTTAAATAGCAATCCTATTAATGTCATCATCCTAGTGGTCAGACTTCAGGGTTTCAGCTTTAAGAACACTGGCAATCTCTGAATGCTCATGACAACATTCCTGCCTCCATCTTCCCCTTCACCTCCGGGTTATTCCTCCTCTGCTTCCTTAGGTCGTTTTATAAGTGGTTCTATTTTGACAGTCATGTATTTGGTAAGTTCCTTTGAGACATATTCTTTTTTTTTTTTTTTTGAGTTGGAGTCTCACTCTGTCGCCCAGACTGGAGTGCAGTGGCCGCTCCCGGCCACCGCAGCCTCGACCTGCTGGGCTCCGGTGATCCTTCCGCCTCAGCCTTCCAAGTAGCTGGAATTACAGGCATGTGCTACCACGCCCAGCTGATTTTTTGATTTATTGTAGAGATGAGGTCTCGCTACCCAGGCGGGTCTCGAACCCGTAGGTTCAGGCAATTCACTCACCTCAGCCTCCCAAAGGCGCGGGATTACAGGCTGAGCCACCGAGCCCAGCTGAGACATATTCTTAAAAGACTTTTCCAACCAGCTGCTGATAATCTCTTCTTCCAAAAGTTCTGTGACCTATTTCTCTTTCGAAATATGTAAAATGTTGAAGATGATATGAGCTTAAAGAATTGCTACCCCACATCCTGGAATTTAAAGGAGACTCGTTGTTATTGTGTTAAAGCTGTTCAAAAAGGAAAAATATCTTTGTATTTTTAAATTTTATCTCTAACCTCAGAGTTTAAAAGACAAAAGATAAGTTTCTGTCAAAACAAAAGAACCCATCAGGGCTTTTAAAAACTTTTTCTTGCTTCTGCAACAATTTCTTTGTCAAAAGAGTCTACAGTCTCCTCTTTCTTTTTCTTTCTTTTTTTTTTTTTCTGAGTCGGAGTCTCACTCTGTCACCCAGGCTGGAGTGCAGTGGCACGCTCACAGCCACTCCAGCATCGACCTGCTGGGCACAGGTGATTCTTCCATCTCAGCCTTCCAAATAGCTGGAACTACAGGCACGTGCCACCATGCTCTGCTATTTTTTTTTAATTAATTTATTGTACAGATGAGGTCTCACCAAGTTGCCCAGGCTGGTCTCGAACCTGTGGGTTCAGGCAATCCTCTCACTTCGCCCTCCCAAAGAACTGGAATTATAGGCATGAATCACCTCGCCTGGTCCTTTTTCTTATCAAAAATAAAACAAAATATCAACCCATTCTTAAACTGTTCTTTCGGCACCATCATTAGTTGTCAAGATGGTTACACCATCACTGATTTCATCCTTGCTGAAATTTGGAGCTGCGTTGGCAATGTCTTGTTCCCTGTGGAGAAGAACAACTTTCTTACAAATGGCAGTGCTGTGTCATTGTTGGAGACATAGTAATCTTTCTCTTTGCCATTTCTGTTGTTCTTTTTCTCTTTTTTCCCTTTCGTGCCACTGTCACCACTCTGAGGCAAGTTTTTTGGAGCATTAGTGTGCAGAGTTCATGACTTGGGTCAAGCATGTTTCTGTAGCTACAGGTCTTGCAAGCATTGACCACCCTTTGCATCTTCTGACTGATGTACAGAACAGTTTCAGTGTTCTCACCCTGGACCAGAGAATACAATTTTAAATAAATCTATCAACGTGTGTTAAAGATTATTCACTTTATGAGATATGTAAAAAAGCTGGGGATTTTTTGTTTTGTTTTTTTAAGTGAGAAAGTAGGATTTATTGAGAGGTCAGAAAAGCTTCCACAGTGGGAGAGGACCCAAGGGGATTGCCCTGTAAAAAGCTGTTTTTACATCACTTCTGTTCCATGAGTCTATTCATCTCTTTGCCCTGCCTTCTCACTAGTATTACTATGACTATACGAAGGGGAACCCCCCAAAATGGAATTATCTTTTGGAGGGCGGGCCTCTTACAATGCAGGCTTCCCTTGCTAGGTAAGTGTTCTAGGAACCCATCAGCATCAGTATACCAGCTAGCATTGTTGTGAGAAGCTGTGTTTGGCTTCAGTGAATTTTTTTTTTAGATTCTTTTAACACATTTGCTGAATAACGATGGGTGATTTATGAGCTCGCCTGCTCGCACTGACTGCATGTTCAGCAGTTTTTGACCAAAAATGGCATGACCCTCATGCCCTATCCTCCCTTTCATCCGATCTCACTCCAAGCGACTTTTTCTTTGTTTCCCCGAAGGAAAAAAAGTCCTCAAAGGGAAACATTTTGCTGATGTGGAAGAACTTGAAACAAAAAATGGAAGAAGCACTAAAAGGCATCAAAACTGACAAGTTCAAAAACTGTTTTGAGTGGAAAAGCATCTTGATAGGTGTATTGCATCAAACGAAGGGTAGTTTGAAGGTAACAAACGGTATAGTAGTTAAGAACACATTCCCAGTACTCAGACTACATGGATTCAAACCTAGACTCCACTAATTACTTGGTGTGTGACCTGGGGTAAATGACTTAACTTTCTGCAATTTAGGTTATCAGACAAGATGTTAGACAAGAAATGCCAGATTTTTCCGAATGGCTAATAGATGTTGGGATTTATGCTGGGCACTTTTATATGTTATTTGACTTAATGTTCACAACAACTCTGAAGACCTTTTTAAAAAATCAGTTTATATATAAGAAAACTAGCTGGATTTTTTTTTTTTTTTTAGTTGGAGTCTCACTCGTCGCCCAGGTTGGAGTGCAGGGGCACGCTCACGGCCACCCAGTGTTGACCTGCTGGGCTCTAGTCATACTTCTTCCTCAGCCTTCCAAGTAGCCGGAACTATGGGCGTGCACTACCACGCCTGGCTAATTTTTTGATTTATTGTAAAAACGAGGTCTCACCATGTTGCCCAGGCTGGTCTCGAACCCACGATCTCAGGCAATCCTCTCACCTCAGCCCCCCAAAGTGCTGGGGTTACAGGCTTGAGCCACCACGCCCAGCCACTAGCTGACTATTTAATGAATTGTCCCATTAATTCCCTCTCAGGCTCTGAAGAAGTGTGAGAGAAGCCCCCAAATCCAAGGTTCTTCTCTAGCAGTTTGGTCAGAGCAGGTCACAGACCCAGAGAAGATGATGTTGGTTATGGGGATGAAGATGGTAACAAAATGGCACACTGTTGCCATGGTACAAACCCACAACTCAGTGCCAAGAGACTGAGATTATATCCCTATTTCTTCCACAGACTTGACGTGTGATTTGGGGCAGGTTCCTTCAGCAATATCAATTTGGAGAATAAAATGATTGGACTAAATTACCCTCCAAGTAGTTTATGAGTTGTTTTTTTTTTTTTTAATCCTCCTGGTTCAGATCTGTTTCTGTCTTAGGAAACAGCCTTGCCATGCTTCAGGAAATTGAGACAATATCTACAGAGCATCTGGTGTTGCCAGCTGCTGTCCCATGCTGCACTTTCCAGAACCATGCTAAACTCTCCCCTTCTGAGCAAAGGCTGTTCTCCAACAAACCTTAAAAGGAATGGACAAGTGACAATGCTCTCCCCTCAGCAACCAGTACTTCCCAGGCTTATTTAGAGTCTGATGACTCCTTCTCTGATGTCAGTCCACTGGCATCTTTCCCCAGATGTGTCTGGACTTCCCTGAGCATGAGGCCAAGATGGAGAATGGAAAGGCACCCAAAAGAAGTAACAAGGAGGCACTTGGTGTCCATGGGCTGCTTTCAGTTTACCAACAGTCTGGAAGATGGAAAAAAAATTCTCCCAAATTCAACATTAATTTATTACTATCAATAGTTCTCAAGTGTTTACTTTTTGCCAAGTCTTTATAGCCTTTCTTTTGAATTCTCCCAACAACCATAGAGTGGAATTTTTATCCTCCATGTCCCATTTCATAGATCAGAAAACTCAGGCTAAGAAGAACTAGTTTACTGACCTAACTCCACCTAGGAATAGGGGGAAATGAATTCTACCTGGCCCATACAACTCACTAGTCTGCACACTGCTCTTTTTCTCATGTTCCTTTTATTTTGTGTCATTTTTTTCCAGACCTCAGAATTCAGAAAGAGGAAGCAGAGGCAGCTTTCATATATCAATGCTCTGTAACTACGGCAAAATTCACATCCTGTGCAATCATAAGCAATGCTCTGAGACAGGACCAGGAAGTCTCAGAGGTGGGAGAGTAAAGCAGCAAGATCATTTTGGTAGGAACAACCAGTGGGAGGTTCTGGATGAGAGCTTCCCAAAAGTGAGCGACCCACCAGCCACAACCCACAAGACCAGACTGTGAGAACAGGTAGGCATCTTGGTATAGATCCTGACTTGGTTGGGGGTGGGGTTGATTGCTGTGTTTTTCAACAGCCAAGCCAGGGAATCAGATGTCTCTGCTGCTGACCACCATATGAATTGGTAAGTTCCCATTAATGGGCTTCAGTTTACTCACTTGTCAAACAAGAAACTGTATGAAACAATTCATAGGCTTCTCTCAAGATTTGAGGTGATGATTTTCTACAATGCTCTGTTTTCCTGGTGTGTCACTCAGTCTTACACAGAGTGTAGCTTCAGCAAAACATGTGCAATTAGACTCAATCCTGCACTAGGAATCAACTGCTGTAGTCTAATTCTGTAATACAGAAATTGCTCTGCAGAGCTGTTGACCTCCATGACATGATGTGTCTCCAAATTAGGAATTTTAGAACTGTCTTGAAAAGCTGTGGGTCACTGTTTCTACCTGATGAATGTGGAAAAACAGAATCTTCTCAGACTGTAGTAGTTGGAGATGATGGCATCAGTCTGGAGACTTCTTGTGAAAGATAAAAAATCTTGGTTATATAGAATTCCTCCGGAAAAGTATCAATATTTGTCAAAATTTTGAATTCAAAATCTAAGCTTTGAATAAATAAATTCACTCCATACTTTAAGGAGATAATTGAATAGATCATCAAAATGCAAAGATGTTTCTTTTTTTTTTTTTGAGTTGGAGTCTCACTGTGTCGCCCAGACTAGAATGCAGTAGCCGCTCCCTGCCACCGCAGCCTCGACCTGCCGGGCTCCTGTGATCCTTCCACCTCAGCCTTCCAAGTAGCGGGAATTACAGGCATGCGTTACCGCACCCGGCTGATTTTTTGATTTATTGTAGAGATGAGGTCTCGCTGCCCAGGTGGGTCTCGAACCCGCGGGTTCAGGCAATCCACTCACCTCAGCCTCCCAAAGGCACGGGATTACAGGTTGAGCCACCGAGCCTGGCTGCAAAGATGTTTCTTAAGGCACTATTTACAGTAGTAAAAAAAAAAACGAAAACAACCTAAACAGTCATGAATGTATAACTGGTTAAATGAATCTAGAAGCATCCATGTATTTAAATATACCATTCAACTTTTATTATGGTAAGGTGCTTAACATAATTTTAGCATTGTCACCATTTTTAAGTGTACAGTTCATTGGCATTAAGTACATCCACATTGTTGTGCAACCATCACCACCAACCAATTCCAGAATTTTCTCAGCTTCCCTGAAACTCCATACCCAAAGACAATAGTTCCCCATTCCCCTCTCCTTAGCCCCTGGCAGCCATTATTCTACTTTTTGTGAATTTGAATACTTACAGGTGCCTCATATGAGTCAAATTATACAACATTTGTCCTTTTGTGACTGGTTTATTTCACTTACCATATTGTAGATTCACCCATGTTGTGGTATATGTCAGAGTTTACCATTTGGCTTTTAAATTTAGGATTTTTATTATCTCTATTCATTAGTCAAAGATGTCCACAGAATAATATTGAGTGCAAAAAAAAAAAAGAGTTCTAAGTAGCATGGAAGAAATGACTGTTTAGGTAGAGTTACGAATGTATGTGAACTTATATAAAGAGAGAGAGTGACAGAGGAGAAGAGAGATAATGTAAAGGATATTATGTTTGAAATAATAGTTACTGGGTGGTGACAGTTGAGAGTTCAGGAGCTTATTTGTCTTCTTCAAACTTTATTTCCTTTGTAGTTGAAATTGCTACTTTATATACTCTAGTAAACAGAACAATTTAAAATAACAAAAACAAATGTGAATGGTTGCAAACAGAGTGAGGCTATCAACTAGGCTTTCGGGTCCTAGCTTCAGGCTTAGAATCGAGCATCTCTTATAGACCTTGAACATGAGACCTGAAAAGTAAAGGAAGGAATCTAGAACCAGGGAAGCCAATGACTGAGACTAGTAAGAAGAAAAGGTCCAGCTGGTGTATTTGGGCTGTTAAGTCACAAGGAGCAAGGCGGAAGCCAAGTGTCCACTATGTGGAAATAGAGACCTCCAACCCACATTCCCTAAGGTCCAAAACGTACCTAGGTTTGTGGATATGGAACTGATGGGTGGCAGTCAACACTTCAAGATTATGAAAGGAGGAAGGGAGGGATGAGGATCATCCCTAGTTAGCTCGGCACGTGCAAACCTACAGGGATATAGAAGATCTCTGGTGTCAGACAGCTTGGGTCCAAATCTTGCCTCCACAACATGCTAGATAAGCAAGCTTGTGCAAACTATTTCACCTCTCCAAACAATTTCACCTCTCCAAACCTCGTTTTTCTTATCACCATAATTCAAGTAATGACAGCACCTGTCTCTGAGAGTCGTTTGTACAGATTAAATAAGACTCCTCATAGAGCTCTTAACAGAGTGCCACAGTCACAGTGCACTGCCTGCCCAGACAGCGTTAGCAATGCTTAGCATTTTATCAGGAACTACTCTTTGGTTTTGAAACTGAGGATCTTTTCAAGCCTGAGGCTTCTTCCACTTCTCTGGCTTTAAAGATATGCTGGAATGCTCAGCAGAAGTGGCAGGGCCGTCCGTCAGCTCCACTACAGGGATTCAGCATCGATAAGATTCCCCTCCCCAGTCTGAGCGACAGAGTGAGACTCCAACTCAAAAAAAAAAGATTCCCCTCCCAGTTCATGTAGCCTCACCCAGATTTGGAGAGACTTTCATTTTTAATACCCTTTATTAAACAAAGAGACTTTTAGTTTTAATAACTCTTCAGATAAGGTACTAATACCCAGAGAGCATGAGAAACTGACCAAAGCATCAATCTAGGAGTGGAAGTGAAATAGGGACCGAACACTTAATTCACAGACACGGACACCAAAAGTACAAGTTATAAAAAGGAGAGGTTTATTAGCCAAGAGCCGGCTGGTGGCCACTTGCCTACTGGACATGCCAGTCCCACAGCAAGGGCCCCCATTTGCTGTAGGGGCTTGCTTAAATGGGGCAAAACCACATTGGGACTTTCCAAGTGGGCCAAACTGCAACATCCTGGAGGCTTAGGTACTTTTCAAGCAATGCTAGCGGGGTTCACAGAAGCGGGGGGGGGGGGGGGCTGTTAAACAGTTTAACCTAGCCAGCAGGTACTACTGTTGCCAGTTTCCAGGAAGGGAACTTTTTAACTGTGCAAAGACTGAGTACATGCTTAAGTGTGCAAAGGCTGAGTTTATGCTTAGCCTAATTTTTGACATTGTAGATGTCTTTTCAAGCCCCCTTGCACAGAAGCAAGGCAGGGGGTCATAAACATTTATGGAATATCACGGAGAGCGTGATACAACTCACAAAGGCACAACAAAAAGATATGTATATCTTTCAAATCTTCATAAGAGTCCTTCATGATAATATCATTATCCCCATTTTACAGATAACTCAACTGAGGGCTAATGAGGGGGAAATAGCCAGCTAGTCGATATCACAGCTGGACTTCCTATGAGCATTAGATAACTACAATGTATTGAGAGTTTATCACATACCTTGTTCTCTGCTAAACTCATTACAGGTATTGCCACGGGAGATAGCTAGGGAGAGGCTAGGCAGGCAGACAGGCCGGGTCCTCCAGTAACAATGTAGCAAACTTCCCTCAAACCTCCCAGGCTCTGCATTGGTAAACAAGCTCCCTGGGGTTGGCAAGCTAGAGCTTAAGTTCTCATTGCTGGGATCGAAAAGCAACCAATCAGCTCACCATTAGGCCCCTACCTCCTGCCAATTGGTCCTTAGTCCATCAGCTCACAGCTAGTGCTAACCAATCGGTTTGGACTTAGGGCTATATAAGCACCAGGTTTTGGACCCAGGCAGGGAACCCCTTCTGGTTCCCTCTTCCTGTGGTAGCATTTATATTCTCTCAATAATTCTGCTTTCTTACTTTTTGGTTGTCCATGCTTCTCAACTCTTTCTGGGTACCAGACAAGAATCTCAACCTGAAGGGCTGCAGAAGGTCGTCAACCTGAAGAACTGCAAAGGATTGCTGGAACTGTGGAGCCAGGCACCCCAGAGGCTGGCTTGTCAGCCAACAGAGCCAGTTGAACCAGGAGAGCTGCTGGAAAAAGGTGAAATTCCAAAGCTGAAACACTCTGGGGGTTAGGCTTGCCAGCCTGCTGAACCAGCAACATCCTCAGGGCTTGGCTTGTCAGCCCATTAGAGCCAACAGTTCTGGCGCTGGGCTCACCAGCCTCTGGAGATGATCCTCTCTGGGGCTGGGCTGGTCAACCTATTATGACACTCTCCAAGCCCAGGCTGACCTGAAATATCTGTATCAGTTTCATCTTATCACTCACCACAGACTTGTGAAGTAGACAAAATGACTCACCTGGGGTGAGTTTGGCAATAGTTGATGGATCCAGGATATGAGTATAGGACTGGCCGCCAAGTCACATGCTCAGTGAGACCGGATGTTCAAGCATCAGACTCCCATCCCAGTGCCCTTTGCCATCTCCCCCACTGGTGACAAGATCCTGGGTGTCATTTCCAATCTCTATATATTATGAGCCCCATCCAGAAGAGCCTGGAACCACTCCTAAAACACCAAGACATTGAAGTGAAACACCAGGAGGCAGAACAACTGTGGCTTCTTCAGAGGATCACAATCCTTTAACCAAAGTGTGGCCTTCAGAAGGGAGAGCAGATCTGGGCAACATTTCAGCATCTGAGGGTGGCTGCTGACACCCCAAAGGCCCCGTAATGCTGCTGAGCTGGCGGACAGCAGGTGACTTGCTCCTTGAGTCTACACTGGAACTGCCAGTACTAGGAAGGAAAAAAGAGGAAGATGAGGACAATCGGTGTGGCATGGAGAAAAACATCACTAGCTTCTGAGCCAGATAGACTCAGGGCAGGCATGCGCCGCTTATACAAACACGGGCTAATAGTCATTATATTTGCTACCATGTATTGAACACATCCTGTGTGCTAGGCTGAGTGCTTTGTGTGGCTATTTGAACTGGTTAGTCCTGAGTTTCTAATATAGAAAGCAATAACATATGAGTTGCAGGGTTGTTATAAGGATTTGCGCTACCATGGTCTACCACCTGGAATTCAGCAGGAGTTAAATAAATGTTTACATCGGGAATTAGTAACCCAATATGAACAAGGGAGAAGATTCTGGATGGGACAGGCCCTCTCATGATAGGAAAGGAAAGTGGGACAGCATTCACCCAAACATCTCACTGGAAATGAAAACTAGAGCCGAGGGCTGAGCAGTGCAGGTGTGGCACAAAGGGCAGCCTTGGGAGACGTGATGTGGGAATGCAGACCAGAACCTCAGAAAGGCAGGGGGTGGCGAAGGGAAGAGGAGTCATTGGAGGCGGGGGGTGCATTCAGGGCTGCAAAGCAAGTTCTGTGTGAACTGCTTACTCTTGGTTGTGGGACTCCTCAAAATGTTTCGTTTTCTCCCAGGGGCAAGCTTCTTGAGTTCACAATGGATGAACTGTGCCAACCACACTAGCTTTTCAGTGCTCTCCTGATCCCTACATTCTGTTTTGTTCCTAAAGGACAGACCACCCTTTGGGCACTGGTGGAAAGTTAAGTTCACCAACGTTAAGTTGCTGTAAATTCTGGTCCCTGGGAGGCTTTCTGTGGGGGGGCATAAAAAAACTTGGATTTTATTTACTAAAAATCTGGGTATGTATTCATACATTTTAAAATTCCAGTCACTTTCAAAGTACTCTCCGTTGGATGCAATCCACCTATAGAGATGCTCTCCCCCTGCTCAAAACAGCTTTTGAATTCATCAGTTCTGATGCATTTTAGGGCTTCCGCAGTTTTTTGTTTCACCTCTTGTTTGAGGACTTTTTTCATCCACAGAAACAATAAGTTAACTTGGGGCAGGATCAGGTGAGTAGAGAGGGTGAGGCATGGGGGTCATGCCATTTTTTGTCTAAAACTGCTGAACACTCAGCACAGTGTGGGCAGATGAGCACATAAATCACCCATCATGAAATGGGCAAATGCGCCTAAAGAATCTCCAAGAAGAACTTTAGTAAAGACAAATGCAGTCTCTCATGACACTAGCTGGTACACTATGCTTATGGGTTCCCCAAACACTCACCTAGCAGAGAACGCCTGTACTACAAGAGGCCCACCCTCCAAAAATTAATTCCAGTTTTTTGGGGGTTCCCTTCTATGCCTGTAAGTCCAACCTTGGGAACTGAGTTTAATGCCTCCTCCAGCATCCTTAACATCATGCAGTTACAAGCCAAAATCAAGGGAGCTTCTGACAGCTCCACGCCAAAGGGCATCGTTATTCCCAAGAGAGAGAAACCTGGACACACTCACCAAAGAGAAGACAACCTGCAGAACTGTCTGCAAAAAGAAGCCACTGTTATTGGGGTAAGTACATCTCGTTATAAGGGGAACACTGAGGAAATACATATATTGTAAATGTTATCTAGACCATAGGTCTGCAATGAATTCTGAGAAAATGTTTTACCTTTTTTTGGCTGATACTAGGTTAATTGGGACATAAAATGGAGCTTTGTGGGAAGACTATATCCTCTGCAGGAATTTCTGTAAATTTAATTAAAAACACTAGATCTTTTCCACGAGAATGTTACCTAATGAACGCATTGGTCTTAATTTGTTTTTAGTATAGTTGAGATCGTTGACTTAACTATATGATTTTACACAGTGTGATTAAATTAGACATTCTTACTTTGAGATCATTATTCAAACATTTTGATATGAGACAATCAGGACTAATCTCACTATATGTTTTCTTCCTGTTCATGAGTGAGTGAGTAAAAGACTCCCAAGTGTCCTACTCATTAACCCTCATATCCAGAATTTTAATCTCCACAAGGTTCTGAATATCCTCTTATAAGACCCAACTCCTACACAGACCCAACTCTGGAAACCTGCTCAACTGTGGTCTCTGAAATTCAGGGTCAGTTAACAGCATCATTATTTTTAGCCCCAAATTCTGTCTCTCAAAGGCCTCTTCATCTGTTGTGCAAACAGAAATATGGCTCCTGAGGACACCTCTTCCATTGCAGCCCTCGCCTCCAGGCATGGAAGTGAAGTCAGTATCCTCTTTGCTTTTCATAGACACCTCCAGATCAATCTTTATCTCTCATCCCTAAAAACTCCCACTTTAAAATCTCCCGTCATCCTACTCAGTCATTCATTCCCCTGTATCATGTGCCTTTTCTCCTTTCAGGATATTGACTTTTAGATCACTGGCATTCCCTTCAGTAGAGTTGGTATCTCGGTATCGTAAGCCTTGGCTATTTCAATATTCATGATGAGGGTCTTTCCAGTAGTGGTCCTCTCAGTTTCCTGACCACCTCTCCCTAAGTATCTTGTTCATTCATCGTCACATACAGATTCCTTGAGTCACACCTGAACCTGGACCCACCAAAATAGCAGTAAATCCACCCTTGTGTACATTTCAAGCATTCCATATTCCAACCATCATTTCTAATCTTTCCAGCACACTCCTTGTGACTTTGTGTTGACACTTTCTTTAACCTTCCCAAGACGCACTGATTTTAATTTACAGAACCTTGCTTCCCTCCATGCTCACTTCCTTCCCTACATAATCAAGATTCCACAGATCACTCTCTCTTGTGAATTCCTTCAACAGCCTTGCCCTCAGTCTCCCTCTAGCACACTCTTCAGGCAAACAGAAACGTTGGTTTAAGTTTAACTCTCTGCCCATGTGCCTATTCCATACTAGTATCCAGGTGACTGACTTTAGCTGAAAACACACACACACACACACACAACACACACACACACACACACACACCACTTTAGATTTGTGACCATAACCTTAAATGGCCTTAATGCTGCCTAAGAGGTAAATGACATTCTGTTCATCCATTCACTCCCTACAACCCCAGAAAACTATTTCTTTCTTTCTTTTCCTACAAACATCTAATGATTCTTCCCTTCCCTGATTCTCCATTGATTACTTGTTTCCTGTAACACTAGGAAAAGTGAGGCTATTTGGAGAGAATGTTGCCACACATTTCCAGTTACCCATCTCTGTTCCCATATATTCCTTCTGTCCTCTCCATTACTAAGAATAAAATGATCAGCTCCTATTTAATGATAACCTTCATTTATGCTCTGGAATCCCATCGCCTATCACTTGTTCCAGTAATACTCTTCATCCTCCGAAAAATTTTTATCCATTCCACGAGCACAGAATTTTACTGAAATTTCTCCATTTTTTTAATGTTCATTTTTTTTTATTCTTTGGAAGATGTGGGGCACAATTCAGAATTAGGTATATAAGTGGCCATCGTACAGGTAAAGTTTGGGCCTCCCTTTGATGAAATTTCTCCCATCTTGAAAACAAAACAAATACTTTTAGCTTCACACATCCCCTAGCTAACACCTTTTTTTGCCACTTGTTTTCCAGCAACATTCCTCTCAGGGTTAGAAAGTCAATGTCTCTAATTTTCCCTGAATAACATTCTCTCAAGCATCATCTCCAGTGACATTTATCCTCTTTGCTCCACATTACAAAACCAATTTCCAACTCTCCACTGTTAACATTCTTGAACTAATAGAAGTGTTTGATTCTCTTGACCTCTGTCTCCTACTTACAGTATTTTATTCATGTGGTCTTCTTGATCATCCTCTTCTAGTTTTCCTCCTTCCTTCTTTTCTACTCCTTTTTTTTTTAACCTCCTTTACTATTTATAGTTTATTTCCCTGATCCTAATGTTGGAGTGCTTCAGGGCTCAGTCTTTGATTCTATTCTTTTTCTATATGTGCTCCAAGGGCAATCTCATCTAGTAATATGACCTTTTAATATCATCTTCACTTATGTTCGGAAAACAAACAAACAAAAACAAAAACCCCTATATTCCTTGCCCGAATCTCTCCTCCAAACTCAAGACTCAGACATTCAACAACCTATAAGCGACTCTACTTGGATATATGTTCTCTCTTATACTCTCCCAGATTGGGAATTCTGATTCTCCTCCCTAAATCCATTCCTTATACAATACTCCCCCATCTCAGAACAATGTCTGTCTGTTTGTTTGTTTTGAGTTGGAGTCTCACTCTGGAAACCGCAGCCTCGACCTGCTGGGCACTGGTGATCCTTCTGTCTCAGCCTTCCAAGTAGCTGGAACTACAGGTGCGCCCTACCATGACTGGCTAATTTTTGATTTATTGTAGAGATGAGGTGTCGCCAAGTTGCCCAGGCGGGTCTCGAACCCGCAGGCTCAGGCAATCCGCTCACCCCAGCCCCCCAAAGTGCTGGGATTATAGGCTGGGCCACCGAGCCCGGCCCAAATCAAAGTCAATGCCATCATATCAGTTGTTCCAGCCAACACCCTTGGAGCCAAACTTCATTCCTCTCTTTCTTACCCACATTCAAATCTTAAGCAAATTTGGTAGAGTTTATCTGCAATGTACATCTAGAACCTGACTGCTTCTCACCACCTCTGCTAACAGCATCCCCTCTTAAGTCAACATCATCCCACATATGAATTATTGCAGTACCTTCCTTATTGATCTCTCTTCCCTGTTTCTAATGCATTCTCAACACAGCAAATAGAGTGATCTTTTAAAAATGTAAGTTAGATCAGGTAATCTCTTTGCTCAAAATTATCCATTGGGCTTCCCTTTTTTTGGCTCAGAATGAAAAGAAAGGTTAGAAAAAAGAAAAAGAAAAGCCTATGAAGTCCTACACAGTTTGCACCATGCCCTTCAGTACTTGGTAGGCCTCATGTCCTACTGCTTTACTCTTAACTCCATTCTGCCTTCCATGGAACTTGTCTGTAAAGGACATAGTACATAAAAGGTCTTCAATGGCAGTGACTTTCATTTACTTTATTCCCTGAGGCCTGGCAGACTATCAAGATTCAATAAATATTACTTGTATGACTAGTTGATTTCTTTTGAATTTAAGTTATTTTTCTTTTGTTTTCATCCTTTTTCAATGGCATATGCATTAAACAATAAATAAAAGGATGGACTTTAAATCAAACTAATGGCTAAAATCCCAGCTCTTTGGATGGAATTGGAGACCACCACCCTAAGTGAAGTAATGCAGGAACAGAAAACCAAACACCACATGTTCTCACTTTTAAGTGGGAGCTAAACTAAGGAACTACAAAGGCATAGAGAATGGCATGATGAGCAATGAAGACTCAAAGGGGAGGATAGAAAGAGGGAAAGGGATGAAAAGTCCCCTATCAGGTACAATGCGCACAGGTGGGAGTAGGGGTATACTTGAAGCCTAAACTTCTTCACCACTGTACAAAGCATCCATGTAACCAAAAATCATGTGTATATCTAATGTTATTGAAAAAAATAATACATGAATAAATAAATAATAAATTCCAATTATTCCATTTAGCCATTTGTGAAGGTTTGTACAAATTAACTTCATGTGCTTTAGTTTTTTATCTGTAAAAATAATGAGATGAATAGTCCTAGAAGATAGAAATTGTTCAACAAATGCAGACTATTATTATTATTAGTGCCATGAAATAATAATTATTAAAATCCAATGATGAGTAAAATAAATGGAATTACCGCAGTAGAGAAGACCTGCTCTGTTTTTCAACTGAAATTGAGTCCTTCATTAACACCCATGTGAAAAGTTTGCCTTTCTATCCAAAAGACTACAGTCCAGACCACTTTTGTCTACTTTTCAAAGAAACAAAAAATTTCGACAAAAATCTTTTAAAAAATAAAGTTAGAATGTGTGTAATCACTTCCTGATTTGCTAATTTAATAATCCTACCAAAAAAAAAAAAAAAAAAGCAGAGCATGCCTGTAATCCCAGCACTTTGGGAACAGAGTGAGAGGATTGCCTGAGCCCAGGAGTTAAGAACAGCCTGGGCAACTCGATGAGATCTCGTCTCTACAATAAATAAAAAAATTAGCTGAGCATGGTGATGAACACCTGTAGTTCCAGCTACTTAGAAGGCTGAGGAAAAAGGATTGCCTGAACTCAGCAGGTTGAGGCTGTGGTAGCCAATGAGCAATGCCACTGCACTCCAGCCCAGGTGACAGAGTGAGATTCCAATTCAAAAAGAAAAAAGAAAAGAGGTTAGTTATACATGACTTTCTCTTAGAGCATGCTTACTGGCTCCTTTCAACATTTTTTCCCTTTAATATGAAAAATTATCTTATATTTTTATACTCTTTATAACCAATAGTGTGCATTCAAATAACAACTTTTTCTATTTAAAGAGAGTTCTAGCCGGGCTCGGTGGCTCAGCCTGTAATCCTGTGCCTTTGGGAGGCTAAGGTGAGTGGATTGCCTGAGCCCGCGGGCTCGATACTCGCCTGGGCAACTTGGCGAGACCTCATCTCTACAATAAATCAAAAATTAGCTGGGCGTGGTAGCGCGCGGCTGTAGTTCCAGCTACTTGAAGGCTGAGGAGAAGGATCGCCAGAGCCAGAGTCATATGTGCCGAGCAGCCACTGCACTCCAGTTGAGTGACAGATGAGACTCCAACTCAAATAAAAAATAAATAAATAAAAAAGAGTGTTCTAGAATTTCCCCTCTTGTTTCTTGTAGTCTATCCAGATCCTGTGTTGCCTGACAATTTCAAGCATGGAGGCCATTTTGGTTTCTGCTGCCTACTTCTCCCATTTCAACCCAGTAGTTTCCACCATTTTGAAGACCAAGTACCCATTTGTAGGAGCTCTGTGTGTGAGTAGAGTGGGGTCTCTAAGAGGTGACATGCTTTACAAAATGCTAACTGGGTGATTGGTCATGGAGTGACTCAGTCTTCAAGAGGCAGGGAGACAGAAGAAGACCACCAAGACCTTGATTTTCCCTCTGTCATTTCCCCTCATCATATTTTCCCTATTCAAGAGCAGCAGCAGAGGGGCTTAATCTGTCCTCCTGCCTGAGCATCCCAGGGAGGGGCTGGTTGAGGCAGGTGGCAAGAGGAGAAGTTAATATAATGGATATGCCAGTAAAGCATTCCTTACCTGTCATTATAGAACGCCTCTGAAAAAGTGGAAGATTTTTCATACCTGTCTTTGGGGCTTTGATGAGACCATTTGGATTCTTCCATTTGAAAATAATTCACTTTCAGGAATTCACTTTCAGGAAAATAATTCACTTTCAGGAAGATAACGAGAAGGTCATTTTCAGGCAATAAAATGAGCACCACTGGCCGATGCCATGGGTTTTCAGAGATTTGCATTAGCAATGATAAGATCCGTGGGAAGCTGGGGCATGCTTGTTACATATTCAGAAGAAATCCTAAGTACTTGAGAAACATTTTTTGTTGCCTTCCATCAAATGGCTCATAAAGAAGGATACGGTGGATCTTTTTTTCAAAAAGTGATCAGAGCAGACTCACATGTTCCACAAAGGGTTGTTTCTTCTCCATGTAGTATCCAGTACAAAGAGAAAAAAGGCACACATTCTGGAAGATAAATGATACCAAGGCACTACTTCTGTGTGGACACAAATGGTGCAGTCATGCAAGGAGGCCCTGCTCCTGCCCCAAATCACAATGTGTCCTTGACTTCTTTATACAAACAGTGGTTGTGGGCCCCACATTTCCTTAGGGAAGCTAGCACTGGCTCATGCTGGATCCTCTTTATCTGTGACACCCAAGCCACAAGCTTAACCAATCTTTCAGTTTCTAAGAATATCCTCCCTCCACCAGCTGGGTCCTTAATACCACTGGCATCAAATACTGACTTTTGGGCTTTATGATAAAGACTTCACATCTGACCCCGTCCTTCCCCCCACGTCCCTCAACTCCCAGTCTGACTCAAGCCATCTACACCAATAGCTTCAAGACCATGTGTTTCTGCACCTTGTCACATCAGAGCCTCTATCCTGAGTACTTCTGTTGGCTGTTCTTATCTCTCTATCATTCAAGTCATTGGTCTGTGTCAACCTCCTCTCTTTCAACTTTGTAATTTAGTAACACTTTTCTCTTTTCCATACATACCTTCATTTCAGGCCTCCTCAACCCCTAGTGATTTACACTAAAATAAATCCTGTCCCTCTGTGCATCTTCCTAGTCTTTAAAGCCAATGTAAATATCCTTACCTCAGGTAGGAATCAGGTCTCTCTATCAATATTGGCCCACACATTCCTGCAGTGTTGCCTCCCTAAAAGTTTTTCCAAATCATTTTTCTAATGGAGTGATTGACAGTACCATGGGGGCCACATTTCCACAGGTAAACTGAACTAACAATTTCTCTCTTTTCTGAGCAGTTTGCCATTTCCGGATTCCTCTCAATTACCACTGGAAAGAAATCAACTAAGCTCTTTGTAAGTATGAGGATCATCAAATCTCAGCTGGATGGAATGGAAGAAACATCAGAGCTAATTATTCTAATAGAAAAGCTTCCATTTTGCAGTTTAAGGAAATGAAGTTCAGAACAGATTAGGGAGCTTAAGTCCTCCTGGCTGGCCCACTGGCAGACCCAGAAGTAGAGCCCAAATTTCCTGTCTTTTAGATCAGTGCTCTTTTTCCTATAAAATGGTACTCCTGGATCATATTCCAAGCTTGGAAGAGGTACCATGGGATCTTTACAACTTTCTACCTACAATAGGATGGCCAGCCACCCAGATAGAACCTACAGATAATTTCTCAGGAAAAACTTACTTCCTAATGATGTTCTTTCTGATGTCCACTGTCCCTCTTCCTGGAGTTGGAAACTCACACTAAGTCTAGCCCTTCGGTACCAGGGTAGCCAACTGTCTTGTTTTTCCAGAACTGTCTGGTTTTCCTAGTTTAAACCCTAAAACCTCATATCCTGGGAAGCCCCTTGGCCCCCAGGCAAACCAAGATGGTAGGTCATCCTACTCAGTAGCCATACTAACGAGCTGAAAAGGAGTTCATAATATATTTTAACATTTCTACTCTTTGAGCAACTGAAATAAATCTCATCCAGTCAAATATCAGGGAAGGTACTCATTCCCTTTCCCCTCTCCTACCCAGAAGACGATGTTGGCATCTGTTTCTGGACTGGAGGAGACTATTCCCATCCTTGATAATAAGCCCCACCCCCCCAAAAAAATCAGCTGAAATAAGGTGAGAGAGAATGAGGGGCAGCACATTTGAGGACTGCCTGTAGAGGTTTATAGTGAGTACATGGAATCAGGGTGTGGTGGGGCAGAGGTCTACAATGTCAGCAGTGACAGAGCACCAAACACACAGATGGTACTCTTCAGGCCACTACCAACATCTTCCTTGACTTCCCCAAAAGCCATGAGTGATCCTATTGCCCTAAGAGCTTCTAGAATACGGCCTTTGTTCTCTCCTGGGAAATGCAATCTCTTACATAAAAAAAACAGCTCCAGAGAAAAGGCAGAAGCAGACTGGAGAAGCTGGAATACCTCCCTGTAAGAGGATCAAGCCTATGAGAACCACGTTCAACACACCAGCTCCTAAGTCCTATTTCACATTTGAGGGAAGAGGGTTCTTTTGGGGGATGGTGATTCGTTTGCAAAGACACCAATGTTCCTGGCTCTGTGCCAGGCTTCCAGCACATGCTCCTCTTTGTTCAAACATCACTGGAGGGCACTGTGTGTGGGTGGATGTCTGTCCTGTCCTCTTCTGTCCCGCCCTCTTCTGTCCCAGCCCTGTGGCTACATGGCTTTGTGTGTTGAGTCCTGAAGGAAGAGCAGCCTGAGTGGGCAGTGCCCGCAGCCTCCACACAGGCCTGGAACACACATGCTGTCTTGTGTCCCACATGTGGAGCCCACGTTGATATCAGGTCATCCCAAGCTTAGCTATCCCTTTCTGTGTATTCTGTGTATTAGGAAGCTTCTTCCAAGATCAGCATGTTCATCTTTCACATTTTATAAATGAGAAAACTGAAGACCAGAGTAGGAAGGACTTGTTCAAGCACACAGACGAGTCAGCAGGAGAGCCGGGATGGGAGTCCAGGTTTCCTGATTCCAAGTCCAGAGTTCTGACCCCATCTCATGCTGTGAATTCTTTGTTTGTTGAGACAGGGCCTGACTCTTACCCAGGCGGGAGTGAAGTGGCATGATCCCGGCTCACTGCAGTCTCAATCTCCTGAACTCAAGCATCCTCCCTGCTCAGTCTCCCTCCTGAGTACCTGAGACAACAGGCATGTGCCACCACACCCAGATGGGGTCTTACTATGTTGCCCAGGCTGGTCTTGAACTCCTGGGCTCCAGTGATCCTCCCACCTTGGCCTCCCAAAGTATGGGGACTACAGGCGTGAGCCACCATACCCAGCCTGTGAACTCTTCAAAATTTGTCTAGTCCTGGGTTTTAGACAGCGCTTCAATCATCGGGAGCATATACTGGCCTCAAATACCTTCTGTGTGTCCTCATCTGTGGCTAGCCAGGCCTGCGTCTTCTTGAATCAGGATAAGGTTTTGCCCTAAGTTACCTTTGTAGGTGTGTGGCAGGGGAGAGGGAAAAACTGCTATGGAGAGGAACAAAAGCTGCTTCCTCCCACCACCCTTCCAAGGTTTGTGGGGAAAGTAGCTACAGTCTGATAATTGCTCCGTTTGTGAGTGGGTAGAGAGAGACCACAAGTCCTAAGCCCACATACCATGCCACTTGGGGAAACTGAATATATATATTCGCCAAACTGAACGAGCATTGACTGTCCATTGAAGGTCAGTTGCTTGCCAGTTAAAGGCACATGCTACATTCCAGTAGGTCTGCTCACCCTGTAGGTAGGCATTCCAACTTCTCCAGTTTGCTTCCACCTTTTCTCTGGAGTTGCTCCTTTATGTAAAGCAAAGCCATAGTTGGGGTTTCCCAGAGGGGATCAAAGGCCATGTTCTGGAAGCTCTTAAGACAATAGAATGAGTCTAAGGCTGCTGAGAAAGTCAAGGGAAATATTGGCAGTACCCTTAGCAATATTGTCTCTATCCTGAGTACTACAGACAAGTTAAGGGGCAAGAACCCTTATTTCTAAGGAGGAATTACTTATGCATTCTCTTATTCAACAAGTACTTGTTAATGATATCACATGGTAAACTAAAGAGTAAGGAAGGATACAAAGAGGAATAAAACACTGTTTGTGCCCAGAGGGAGTACACAGATTAGAGGAGGAAACAGACTCAAGGAAGCGCCATCACAGTACAATGGACAGAGGGACAAGAATATCATATACTCATTGTGTGATGAGCGTCCATGGTGGAATTTCTCTTCCAGGCCCTGAGCGGCTTGATCTCAAGTGCAGTGAGTTCTGTGGCTGCTGGAACAGGCATTTTCCTCCTCAATGACAATGTGGCGGTCCTGTGACTCAGAAAAGGAGTATCTATCCTCTCTGCCTTATTCGGAGTACTATTATCCCAATGTATGACGTCAAGGATTGTGTCCTGACCAGTGTCAGTCTAACAGTAAGTGGTTTCAGACTGAATATCTTGTCATGGTAATCTCTGTGGCTTCCCTTTGCATAATCTTTGCTTTTCAGCAGTCTCTTGCCTTGTGCGGTCCAAATGCCTAAAGATAGAAAAAAAAGAAAGGAGAAAAGAAAATGGAGGTTCGAAGAGACCTGTTAGACTGCATGATTTGCAGGATATATTGTATAAAGTCAAAAAAGGAAATTAATGGCAGTGTGGAGTTTATCCCTTCAGTGTTTTTTCTTAAATAGAAAAAGGTTTAACTCTCAAAGCACCCCCTTTGTTCAACAGTCATTTTTTCTCTTCCTTAATGCAGGCAGAAATATTCATTTGAATTTGAGATTCTTTTGGCTTCCTCTCCAGGGCTTGGAAGTCCCTACCCTTAGAGAAGCCCGTCTTCTGATCATCAGTGAATTAGAATGGGGGCAGAAGCCCCCGTGTTTAATTTCCTCAAGTGCATGCTGGTGTATGCTATATTAAGTTAGGCACAGAACTTGAACTTTAAGCCCAAATACCTAATTATCAGACTTTAGCCCAGGAGGGCTGGCAAAGAGTGGGTGAGGGAGGTGACCCAGCAATGGATCTGGTTCCTAGCAGAAATGCCAGCATCTCTGGACAGCTTTTTCTTGCCGCCTTTCTTCCAGATTTGACAAGTAACCACCTGTTATTGGTGACAAGTCTGGCTTAGTCAATACTCTGAATTTAAGATTATGGTGTTAAAACCGTAAGCCCATGGCCTTTTACGGAAAAAGACTTCTTCCTTTGTGATGTCTCCTAGTAGGAGCAAGGGAATCCTAGGCAATCTCTCTCATTCTTGTGTATTCATCTGCCTCATGAATCTCAGAAAAAGTGTGCAAGTTTTTGCGCTCACCACCTCTTGTGAGTCTGCTCATATGATTCAGAGGTTATCAAAAGCAAGCCCTCAGCAGGTCTCGGTGACTCAGCCTGTAATCCCACACCTTTGGGAGATTGAGGTGAGTGGATTGCCTGAGCCCATGGGTTCGAGACCCGCCTGGGAAATTTGGTGAGACCTCATCTCTACAATAAATCAAAAATTAGCCAGGCATGGCAGCGTGCACCTGTAGTTCCAGCTACTTGGAAGGCTGAGGGCGGAAGGATTGCTGGCGCCCAGCAGGCAAGGCTGCGGTGGCCGGGAGCAGCCACTGGACTCCAGTCTGGGCAACAAAGTGAGACTCCAACTCAAAAAAAAAAAAAAAGCAAGCCCTCTGATCCAGGAGCTTCAGGGTGTGGAAGAGCACAGAGACCCCTAAAGGAGGAAGGAAGCCTAGGAGGCAGTAGAGCCCTAATACAGGACAGACATCAGGTAAATGGGGTCTCTTCTCCCCACTGGAATATTGGAGGTTTAATTTAATGCAGACTAGTTTCATTACATTAAACTGCCTCTCACTCTCAGACAACTAGAACCCAAAAGAACTTCCTGCACTTCAGACAAGTTACAACAAGGCAGACTTAGCAGTCTCCAAAGACCCGCTCTTTATTAATTGACACAGCAATAACCTGGACAAAAGTAGCACATTTTTTAAAAATCAAAAATACATACATAAGGTTGGTAGAAGGAAGGAAAGAAGGATGGAAGGGAGAACAAAATCTAGGAAGAAAGATGTCTTAGGTTCTAGAAACTAAGAAGGATCCTGAATTTAAATCATCAAACAAAGCCTAAGGCCAAAAAACTGGGGATGTCTCATGGGAACGTTGGTGTTAGAGGCTTCGATCATGAAGTTTTAACACCCATGAAGGGATTTGACATCCATCAGGCCCATAGAACTCACATTGAGTGTCCTGCAAAACTGTTAGAAGCTTGAGTAACTACTCAAATTCTAAAAGTAAGACAAAAGCTCTTCCTAACAACCCAAGAAATTTCAAGAAACCTTGCCATCAGCTCACTAAGTCTTGTGCAGATATGGTGTTTCAATTCATAACAGCACATAAAATGAGGACATGCAAATAAAGGAATT
The DNA here is from genome assembly GCA_027257055.1 of Cephalopachus bancanus. Taxonomy (NCBI): domain Eukaryota; kingdom Metazoa; phylum Chordata; class Mammalia; order Primates; family Tarsiidae; genus Cephalopachus; species Cephalopachus bancanus. The sequence continues at coordinate 46,898 of JAPVLO010001702.1, read as the reverse complement.
AACTTAAAAACTGCATTGGATCTGCAAAACTCTTAAGGTTCTAGGAGAATCAAACCTGAAACTACTAAGGAGACATTCATAAGAACATCTTATAACATACCCACATATTTTTAAAAAAAACCCACTACCACCACCATCTATACACTGAAACTATCTAATAATAAAAAATATGAAAAACATAACCAAAAGGAAGGAGCAGCAGATGGGAAAACATGAAAGTTAGCAGCCCAAGAATTGGATTCATAATAATTTGAACAAGGCTATCACGAAAATATATTTTAAATAACTAGCAATAGAAAAGTAATTAAAATCAAAATGAAAGTATAGAGCAGTTAAAAAAAGACAAGTGGATTTGAAAAATAATCAAATAGCATAAGTGGAAATGAAAACCATAGTCTTTGAAATTAAAAACTGAGCAGTTACACAACAGATTTGATATATTTGAAGAAACAGAGAATGAAATTTAGATCTGATTAAGTCACACAATGCAACATACTAAGATAAAAATCTGGAAACTATTAAGGGACTGAAAGACATGGAGGACGCAGGACGGTGAAAAGGTTCAACATACTTCTAACACGAGTTCCGATAAAGTGGATGGAAAGGAGTGTGCAAAAATAAACCACCAGACCTTTTCAGAATTAAAGACATGAGATTTTAGACTGAAGGAATGCACTGAGACCACTGCAGGATACATGAAATCAAATACACACCTAGAAATATCACCACAATAGTAAAAAGCACAGCAGAGAGAAAGAAATAATAAAAACAACCAGAATAAATGCACATCTCGTCACTCACTAGTAAATCACAGGCAGAGATGAAAAGGTGATGATTTCTGAAAGAACCAGTCGAAAGCAGAGATTTCATTTCTACAATAAATCAAAATCATTTTTAGCGCAAATTCCAGCTACTCGGAAGGTGAAAGCGGCCAGGCGTGGTGGCTCAGCCTGTAATCCCAGCACTTTGGGATGCCAAGGCAAGTGGATTGCCTGAGCCCACAGGTTCAAGACCCACCTGGCCAACTTGGCGTGACCTCGTCTTTACAATAAATCAAAAATTAGCTGGGCGTGGTAGCATGCACCTATAGTTCCGGCTACTTGGAAGGCCAAGGCAGAAGGATCACCTGCACCCAGCAGGTCGAGGCGGCACTGACCAGGAGCATGCCAACTGCACTCTAGTCTGGGCAACAGAGTGAGACTCCAACTCAAAAAAAAAAAAGAAAAGAAATCTGAAAGATAAATCAGAGAAGAGGATTAAACAATTCTGTCTGCTCCTTTTTCTCTCCACTGCTGGTGCCTCCGTCTCCCACTCTCCTCTCAGTCGGGCACAGGGCTAGTACATGCTGGGTACCCACCACTCATGTCCTGATTTGCTGGAGCTCCTGCTAGCTACATATGCTACTGTCCTTTGGTGGCAACAGTTCAGCTCCAACAACCCTGGGGTGAGTATGCTGATGTCGCAAGACACCCGCTGTGTCTCAGCTCAGGGCTTTATGATCCAGGCCCAAAAACTGGCAGAAAGAGGAGTCAACTGTTGGGTATAAAATGCACGTGGAATAGCAAAAACATGGAACCAACCACGCTGCCCATCGAAGCTGGACTGGTTTTAAAAAATGTGGTACATATACACAGTGGAATAGTGTGCAACCATAAAGAAGGACAAACATACGGACTTTGCAGCAACTTGGATGGATTTAGAGTAGGTCATACTCGGTGATCTGTCACAGAAACAAAGAACAGAGTACCATATGTTCTCAGTCATAAGTGGAACTTGGACAATTACCATAATACTATAAGAAAGGGATTGGCAGTAGTGGGAAACTGCCAGAAGAGGGAGGGGTACGCCTCATCAACAAAGGTATCTGCATAATCAGCATTTGTATGCCTAACCCTGAATTGTACCCCACATCTTTAAAATTAAATTAAATTTTAAAAATGCACATGGAAGATGATTTTTCATAGCAAAAAAATTGACTTCAACAAAGACTCCTTTATGGGGAGCCGGTCAGTTGGTGCCTACAGGACAGTGCACCAGTTTTAGAGAATTGCTTACCATGAAGCTAGCTGGCTTCAGAAATCACTTGGTCCAAATCATGATGAAAGAACCAAGGGCTGATGAAATTGTATGGAAAATGAACGATGATACAGACTAATGTGCTGAAAGCCAGAACTTGTACCCCTTATTCTCTTTTTTTTTTTTTTTTCTTTTTGAGTCAGGGTCTCAAGGCTTGAGTGCAGCGGCATAACCACGACCTCCTGGACTCGGGTGATCCTCTCACCTCAGCCTCCACAGTAGCTAGGACTACAGGTGCATGCCACCATGCCCAGCTGAACTTTTTATTTTTTGAAGAGATGAGGTCTTGCTATATTGCCCAAGCTGGTCTCAAACTCCTGGGCTTATGCAGTCCTCCCACCTTAGCCTCCCAAAGTGCTGAGATTGCAGGCATGAGACCTTCCTTCTACCATGAACACAGCACCTTGCCTCCCAGAGAGTCTCCATAGCCAAGTTTCCTTGCTAATGTGATGGGATTTTACTAGACATCCTCTGTCCTGTTTATGCTTTCTGGTGCTCTTCCTTACTTCCTCTTATAATTTCAAAATTTTTTCATTTCCCCTAAAAGCTTCAGCAAAACAAAGGAAAATTTTATTGAATTTGGATGAATTATTGCTATCAGAAAATAGTAAATCAATGAGGAGACTGGAGATAGCACTTTTAAAACTAAAATATTGCTGCTATTATATATTATGGCAATGTTGGACAAATTACTACTATACAAAATTTAGGGAAAATATGTTATAAATAAGGATTTTTAAAAAAATCTCCAGAAGCCAAGTTTAAAAACTGCTAACAAATTTTTTTTTTCTAGAGTGTACTTTCCTTGCCTCAGTCACGAGACACAACCCAACATGTCAGAAAGAGTTATTCAGAGTCATGGATTTGAATAACACTTGGCCTTAGAGGAAAAAAGAGAAGAAATCCAGCTCTCATGGCAAAGCATGGTTAGACTTTCCTGAAATCTCATTTAGACATTGAAATAAACTTACAAAAAAAAAGCTTCTGTTTTGTATTTGTTCAGTATGAGTCATTATATTTCTCTTGAAAATAATTTCCCAAAAGATCAAGTCAGCAAAACTTTATTAGCCAGTCTTCCGAAATGGCCATATATATATAAACATCTCTGAGTAAACTGAGCAATATCTAGGAGCTAATATTTAAGCTGTACGTGTGTCAAATAACACAGAAACCAGTTGTGCAGAGCCGTATCCCTTAGACAGTGCACACTAGTACATTCTATTTTTATTTTTATTTATTTATTTATTTTGAGTGGGAATCTTCACGCTGTGCCAGACCGGAGTGCAGTGGCACCCTCCCGGCCACTTCAGCCCTGATGGCTCCTCTCTGTCTCATTTAATGACTTTATGCTTAAATATCTGGATTCAAAGACTATATAATTACGAGACTCTCCTCTTTGCTTTCTCTATTGTGGTCACCTTGCCCTTTTTTGCAGGCAGTTGGCAAATTCCCTCTGGACTTTTACATTCTCAGATCCCTCTATGGGCAATGATTGTCTTGCAAATATTCCCATTGTTGCTTTCTCACTTCCTTCAGGCTTTTCTTCAAATCTCTCAGCCTCAATGGAAATGCCACCCACAAGCCTACATAAAACTGTAACCATCTTTCCCCTGCAGTTGCTTACTCTTATCCATAGTGCTAACCACCATCTGACACTTGATATATTTTATTTGTTTGTTTACTGTTTGTCCAACTCCACTAGTCTGTAAACTATATTAGGGCACTCACTTCCTTCCCACTGTTGAGAATTTCAGCTCCTACTTGTTTGCAAATATGGGAGTGAGTGTGTGAGTGTGTGTGTGTGTGTGTGTGTGTGTGTGTATTTTTAGAGACAGGTTTTCACTCTGTTGCCTAGGCTGGAGTGCAGTGACGCTATCATAGCTCACTGCAGCCTTGAACTCCTGGGCTCAATCTTACCTCGGCTTCCAGAGTAGCTAGGAGTTACAGGTGCATGTCATGATAGCTGGTTATTTTTCATTTTTTTGTAAAAATGTGGTCTTGGTATGTTGCCCAGGCTGGTTTTGAACCCCTGGTCTCAAGCAATCCTCCCAACTCAGCCTCTGGAGTCTTTGGGATTACAGGCATGAGCCAAGCGTGTGTTTATTTTAAACTGTGGGTGGAGAAACTTGGAGCTTTCCTTTCTCCCCGTAAGCCATTCAATACAATAAATTATATTTTATCTAGGGTATTTCTTAATTATTTGGTGTTTGTTTCAAGGTCCTTTTTGTTGTGTTTTGTTTTGCTGTTAATTGAAAGGTTCTTCAGAGTATCTAGTTCACTACCCTCCCTCGCTGTCCCAATCAGGTTATCTTTTACAATTGACATGGCAATCATTCAGTTTCTCAAGTCAGAAATTTGGGAGTCATTCTTGACTCTTTCCTTTCCCTCATTACCACATTCAGTTTGGGCAACCTATCAGGCAAGAGCAATCGAAAGTGAGGCAGGCACAGTTCACATAGTTTAGAAGTAGTCAGGCAGGTTTTCTTAGGCAGGTCTAATTTAAAGTAGGATAAACATTCAGACATTTTTCTCATCCATACATGACCTTTACCTGACCAACAAGGCATATCAGACCTGACCATCTTGCAGGTTGCAATGTGGAATTACCCAAAACACAGACATGATGTTTAAGAAAAGCCCAAATCTAGTTATGCGGTCACTTCATTATTTAGAACGACCTGTTGATCGAAAGATGGCAATCAAAACTCATGACCACACACCTGCAGGCCTCTGCTCTTAGCTCACGGTTTGCTTAATCATCGCAAAAGTATATGAGGATTCTTGTCAAAGGCAAGCACGTGCCCTACCTTAGGGCACCCATGCTTCTTGAGTGAGTCCCTTTTCTTTCTAATAAATACTTTCTTAGACTGTAAGACCCACAAAAACTGTAAGATAATACATGTGTGTTGCTTTAAGCCATTGAATTTGTGGTCATAAGTTATGTAGCAGTACAACTAATTCACCCAGGATTAGGGCTTGGGGTCTAGAAAAAGAAAAGTTCAGATTTGACTTCCAGCAGTAAGGGTGGTCCTCAGTTTCCTTGCCTTTACAATGGGTATGATGATTCTTTTCTGTGGCAAAGTCAAAGAATCCAAGGAGTAACAAATTGCACCCTACCCAGCATCAGAAGGAAGGTCTAATAAACTGATGGCAAAAGCAAGGAGAGGATGGATTCAACCTAGTTCAAGAAGATCTTGCAGATATTTAACACAAAGACTAAAACTTTGAGTTCTGCTTCTGGATTAAAAAAAAGTTTCCCAAAGTAGGTGATGCAAAAGCAGGGATTGAGCCTCGCGTGCCCATATCTTTGCCACAAACTCTCCAGTCCTTCCTCTCATCTTAGCAAACTCAAGTATGAGACTCTCCTTGCTGGCCTGATGAAGCAGACAGGCATGCTGAAAAAGTGAGGAGCAGAGGGTGTCCCCAGGATCTGGCGACAGCCCCTAACCTCCAGCCATTAAAACCCAGGACCCTTAGTCATACAACCATAAGGAAATGAATTCTGCCAACAACCTGAATGTGCTTGGAAGAGGTTTTCCTCACCTGAACTTCCAGCTGATGGTATAGCATAATACCTTGATTGCAGCTATGTGAGACCTTAAGCATATGCACCCAGTTGAGGCATGCCTCAACTCCTGACCCACAAAAACTGTAAAATAATGCAGGTGTTTTGTTTTAAGCCATTGAATTTGGGGTCATTAGTTATGGAGCAATAAACAAATACACTCGGGATTAGGGCTTGGGGGGTCTAGAACAAGAAAGGTTCAGATTTGAGTTCCAGCAGTAAGGGTGGTCCCTCAGTTTCCTTGCCTTCACAATGCGTAAGATAATAGAACCTGCCTCCCAAGGCCATTGGGAAGGTGACATGGTAATAAACACAGAAGGATTAATTTAATGAGGAAGTAAATATCTCATTTTACTTGGAATAGTGTTGGCATATACTAAGTACTGAATGTTACTTGTCAAACTTAAGGAAGAGCGGTCTATTACAGGTTGAAAGCAAAAGAAAATGTCATTTTCGCTCATAGAATATCACCCTACTTATAGTTCCCCATGAATACTCTGCCATTTCACTTCGCTACGGAATAGCCTAGTGCCTGCCTTCAGGCCTGTGTCTCTAAATTGAAATATTAGAAGGGCTATCTTTGAGAAGATTGAAAGTCAGAAGCATCAGGGGCAGGGGAGGGGAGCAGGGAAGCAAAGGCTGCAAACTAGCTTCATTGAAAAGACTTTAAGTGCTATACATTTTGAAATATCTAAGACAGAACTATAAGCTTCTCCTGTTTGTCAGTCATTCACTCCTAAAAATGAAATATTCTGTATGAATACAGCTCTTTCCCATCATTTGCTATCAGTCAACCCAAACTCCCATCCAATTTCCTAAAATATCTACACATGAGCAATAAATTAATACATTAGGACGAAAAATGCTTAAACTATTGTGATTCCCTGGTCACCAAATAATCACAATGGTTGGTAACAAACAGTTCATTTCTTTGCAGTATGCAGACGCAGCATCATCCCAAATAGACACACTTCCTTTTGCTTGCATGATTTATAAAACTCCTTTACACTATTCTGATGGTCTTATCAATTTTGCTTACAATTTAAACATAAGCTAGTCCTACACTTTGTTTATTTTTTAAAATTTATTTTAGAGTTGTGGGGTCCAGGTGAAAACCTATCCCATAAGCAAATTGCATGCAGGTGAGGTTTGGACTACTTAGCTGGCCCTCTCTCTCTGATCTCTCCTCCTTCCCTTTCTCCCTTAGTGGTGGCCAGCGTCTGTTCTTCCCATCTTTGTGCTCATGAGACTAGTGATCAGGGCCTACTTGTGAATGAGACCATACCGTATTCGGTTCTTTGTTTTTGTGATAGTTCACTTAGTATGATGGTCTCCAGATGCATCCATGTCGCTGCAAGTGACATGATTCTTTAGGGCTCTGTATGTACCACATTTTCTTTATCCAGACCACTTTCAGTGGGCATCTGGGTTGGTTCTGGTTTCTGCTGTTGTGAATAGTGCCACAATGAACCTACATGTGCAGAGATCTTTTTGGTAGAGCGATATATGTTCCTCTGAATTGTTTCCCAGAGGAGGGATTGCTGGATTGTATGGAAGCTCAATCTTTAATTCTTTGAGCACATGCCACACTGCTTTCCACAGAGGGTGAACTAGCTTACATTCCCACCAATATTGTAGAAGTGTTCCCTTCCCCCCTCACCCCCCCCCCCGAAGCCTCACCAACATATGCTGCTGCTTTTTTTTTTTTGCTAGCAAAGTAATACATTTACTTTTTTCTTTTTTTTTAATTTTAAAACTTTTTTATTTTAAAGATGTGGGGTAAAATTCAGGGTCAGGTACACAGATGTTCATTTCGCAGGTACTCTTGTTGATGAAGTGTGCCCCCGTTCCCCACAGAGTCCCACTACTGCCAATGTCACCTCTCTCCCCCTTCCCCCCAGCAGTTTCCCACCTTATTGAGAGCCATCCTGACTGGTGTGAGGTGTATCTTATTGTAGTTTTGATTTGCATTTCTCTGATGATTAGTGAAGCTGAGCATTTTTCCATATGTTGTTGGCTACTTGTATGTCTTCCTTTGAGAAGTGTCTGTTCATATCTTTTGCCTACTTTTTCATGGGGTTGCTTGTTTTTTTCTTGTCAATTTCATTTAAGTTCCTTGTAGATCCTGGGTGTTAGGCCCTTGTCAGATGCAAAGCTTACAAATATTTTTTCCCTTTTCACAGGTCATATCTTTACTCTTTTGATGATTTCTTTTGCAAAAAAAAAAACTTTTTAGTTTGATAAGGACCCACCTGTCAATCTTAGCTTTTGCAGCATTTTCCCACACTTTGTTTTATTTAAAATGTTGCATGGTGGGCAAACCCCTCGTGTCCCCTCCCGCTGTGGGAGCTTTTCTGTACTTTTAATAAATCCTGCTTTAAAAAAAATTGTTACATAAATTAAAAGTTACCTAATAAACACTAGCAGAAAAATGTTGTACTGAGAAAGACTTACCATCTCTAAAGTTTGGGTGTGAAAAACAAAGAAACATTTCCATCAGGAAAAATTAATGGAGGGGACAGTCTGCAATTACTTATTCATATCAGTGGTCTTCAAGCTGAAGTGATTTTGTACCCAGGGCATTTTGTAATGTCCAGAAACAATCTTTAGTTGTTACAACTGGGGATGTGCTACCAGCATCTAATAGAATAGAATAGAACAGAATAAAATAGAGTAAAATAAAATATAAAAAAATAAGAAGGCAAGCTGGGCGTGGTGGCTCGGCCTGTAATCCCAGCACTTTGGGAGGCCAAGGCAAGAGGACTGCCTGAACCCAAGGGTTCGAGATCCAGCCTGGGCGACTTGGCAAGATCTCATCTCCACAATAAATCACAAAAACTAACCGGGCATGGTGGTATGCCTCTGAGGTTCCAGTTACTTGGAAAGCTGAGGTGAAAGGATCTCCTAAACTCAGCAATCAAGGCTGCGGTGGCCATGAATGTGCCACTGCACTCCAGTCTGGGTGACAAGAGTGAGACTCCAACTCAAACCCCAAAACAAACAACAAAATAAACCTTATAATACACAGAACAACTCCCTGCTACAAAGAATTATTGAGCCCCAATACCATTGGTGCCAAGGTTAAGAAACTTGCTATTCATGCTTGCTTCAAACTAGGAAATATTCAAGGTAATATTTGTATACATTGGTTTTAGTTTTGTGAAGCCATCTACCCTCATGATTTCATAGTTAAAGTCATAACAAATATAGGAATATAAAGAATCAGTGGGTATGGGGGGCCAGCCCCCCAAAAGAGATTTAGAGGGTCCCTGGAAGGGGGGGCAGCATCGGCGAATATTCTGGAGAAATAAGGAGAAAGAAAGAGACTGGACTCTGTCTAGTGCAGAAGCTGATTCTGTAGTAGGGATAGATATTAAAAGAAAGCAAGATGGAGGCATAGATATAAAGAGGAAGAGAAAGAAAGAAAGTGGACAACTGTTCAGTGAAATGAGCAGAAGCTGTTTATTGGGACTAGCCGTGAGTCTTTTATCCCAAACTTTCACATGTTAAATCACAAGACTTTCACGTGGGCACAAAGCCAGGTAGGTGAGGGGCGTCCCCTACTCACCAGGCATTTCCTCAGGAATGAGGAAGGATGACCCCAATCAAATCACAAGAGTTTTACATGAACACAAAGCCAGGTGGGTGGAGGGTGTCCTCACCCACCAGGTGTTTTCCTTAGCATGAGAAAGGACAATCTTGATCAAATCACAAGAGTTTTACATGAACACAAAGCCAGGTGGGCATGAGGAAGGACAATCCCAAAATTATCTCACTGTTCCTTATGCTTGGTTTACATTCCTCAAAATCAATACAACAGTTTTAATATCATAAAATTCTAATAATCAATAACTTCTAAAACTTATGCATTCCCAACACCTAATGACTTAAATCCTAATACCTTTCTATTCTGTGCTAACTTTACCTGTACTATAAAAAACTTTTAATTATAGGTCAGACCAGTTCCTAAAGAATGTGGCCCAGTCCAAAGATCATGCTGGGCCATTTCCAGGAACAATTGATTATGCTGTCTTAACAAAATGCTCTTAATTTCTATAAAAGTTTCTAATTCCTAATCCTGATATATAAGGCTGATCATCAGCAATAAAGCTTCTAAAATAAAACCCAAATACAAACTGTAATTGTACTAAAGCCAAAATCACAATTAGTAGAAAGTGGGAACAATGAAATTTCAAAAGTTAGCTGTATTCTTATAAAACCTTAAAGTATCATGTTTGATCATGCTTGGACTAACATAATTCCCTGACGTAGCATGATCTATTCTAAAATACTTTCTATGAATAAAATAAATTCAGTTTCTATTATAAGTAGAAAAAACTTACACTAATTGTAACTAAAGAACCGGTTTAAAAGAATGCAGCCCGGCCCAAAATGGACGCTGGGCCCTTAGGAATGTGGCCCAGTCCAAAGTTCGTGCTGGGCCATTTCTGGTAACCCTAGATAACTATCTAAAGCTGGAAACAGCTCTCTAGATGTATATACTAATTCTACAAATATATTTTAAAATCTTATAAAGAAGCTTGTATCATGTATAAGGCTCCCAAATGTGATCTGAGTTTGAACTGTGTTAAGTTTAAAGCTGAAACTGCAGTCTGTGAAAAACGGGAACATTGGATCCCTAGAGTCAGCCATGCCTGTCATATTCTCAGAACTTCATGCTTAGATCGTCAAAATCCCTGCCAGTGGGTAATGCTAAACAACAAAGAAAGGAGGAGGGAATGGGCCTTCAGCTCCTGAACCAGCCTGGTGGTCTCAAGGTCCGCAGCCTGCCTGGATCCCTAACGCTCAGGCAGGCCTCCATGGCTGGCTCCCAACAAGTGGGGAAAGCAAAATTCCAAAAGGCATTTTTTGTTGTTTTTATTGCATAGTTTCAACCAAGAAGGATTTGAATAGAATTAATTTTGCCTGTATTGCTGAAAGCTAAACTATCCTCTTAAAGTGGCAACTACATCTGGTAGTATTGTTTCTTTAGTACTGATTTATTTTTTAACTTGAAAATGCAAAAAGAGTCCATCTTAAATGTTCTCACCACAAAAAATAATAATAATAACTACTTGAAGGGACAAATATGCTCATTGGCTTGGTTATGGTAATCATTTCAGATGCATGTGTATATTAAAACATGTATTTAGAGTCCGTCATACTCAGTGATCTATCACAGAAACAAAGAACAGAGTATCATATGTTCTCACTCATAAGCGGACCTTGAACAATTATCATAATACCATAAGAAAGGGATTGGCAGTGGTGGGAGACTGCCAGGGGAGGGAAGTGGGATTGGCAGTTGAGGGAAATTGCCTGAGGGGGGCACACCTCATCAACAAGGGTACCTGCATAATCAATGTTTGTATACCTAACCATGAATTGTACCCCACATATTTAAAGTTTAAAAAAACATGTAGTGCATCATAAATATATTTTTGTCAGTTATACCTCAGTAAAGAGGAAAAAACTAAAGAGATTCACAGTTAACTACTAATTTTTATACTACCAAAAATATGGATAAACAATAAGTTGGACAATTCATCAACTTAAAGTGAGAAACTCCTTTTGAAGAAGGGCATAAACATTGTCAAATAAAAACAACACAGATTGTAGCGACAGACAAGATTTGTCTCCTTCCTCAGTCTCTTACTAACGATGGGCATCATAACCTCTCTCCTTTCTGTTGCTCAGTTTGGGCACTGTCGAATTGTTAAAAGAATCAATGTTAGTGCATTTCAAAACAAACAAAGCACCTTCTATAGTCCCTGGAACATAAAGGATATGCTATACGTTTTAGTTCCTTTCTTATCTCATAGGTATAAGAACTTTTCTTGTACATAGCACCTATTTATTTTGTGTCTATCATATTTTTATAAACAAATTGGGGAGAGTAAGTCTTCTGGACCACTGTATCCTTTTTTAGAAAGATGGGGGGCTGGGTGCACTCTAGAATTCTGACTATGACTCAATAGCTGTAATTTTCTGGTTCTACTACGGAGTCGAGTCATCGCTAAGGGCTCATTGCTAAGGATTCCATGTGACACTGGTGAAAAAGTAGACCATGGTTTGGGTTGCAATGTTTATGCACTCATTTTTTTACTAGAGCTCTGCCATTGCGTCATGGAGTCACCATCCCAGAACAGGAAGGCAGCTCATGTCATCACTGTGCAACCAGCAGAAACTGTATTGACTATGTTTCCCTACAGACCTCATACTTCCCTGCTGGATTTTCTGAGGGGAGAGCCAAAAATCATGGGGGTAAGTCCTCTCCAAACAATGTGTCTTCCCAGAGGAGAGAAGAGTAGTTTATTTCTTCATGTAAGTCTTCTGTGTGCAATGATTTTGAAGGAGGAAGTTGATTCTATTTTTCTTCCCATGCTTTTCATCTGACACATATCCTTCTTGATTAGTCATACATACTTCAGATCATTTGTACAAAGAACTGGATCACCAGTAGAAGAGCTAATATGTAGCCAGTAATGCCATTTCCCTAGATTGTGATAAGCAAGAAAAATAAAAGGTCTGTTGAGAAATACACAGGTGCCTTAGAAATGTCTTAGAAATACTTCTGAGGGCCTAACTGTGTGAAATAGATTATTTAACTCTAGTGAATAAGTCCCTACCCCTAAGGAAATCCTAGGGATGTTTCAAGAGGAGTTAGCACTGGCCTTTGAATCCTAGCAGAGGGGCAGGGGAAACCACTGTCATGTTTTGAAATAGTTGATTCAGAAAGTGACCTTCGGGTATGGTGGCCCCACCCTTGGAGTTAAGCAAACAGTTGTGGTTGGCAAATGAGAGGCATTTGGATGGAAAGAGAGTGTGCCCCAAGCATAGAAGCATGCTCAAAGGACCTGGGGCATTTGTAACCCTATGTACCCATTTGTCTCTTTACAGGCTGTCCAGATCCTGCTTACTCTGATCATTGTGGGCCTTGGAACTATATTTGTATTTAATTACATCCGTTTCTCCCAAACATTACCCCTCATTTTCCTCACAGGATACCCATTCTGGGGAGCACTTATTGTGAGTACTGTCAATTAGGAGGTTTTCAGACACTGCTATAAATACTGATTTGAATTACTTCAAATCCTAGGATAATGAATTCCATAAATATGGCTCCCCAGGAGACCAAAAAAGCAGTTCCTCTCTTGGCAAAGGAAGTCACTCAATTTGGTCATTGCACTGCCATCGTCAAAGTGATAACCACTCTTAGGTATACAATGCTGAAAAGTTTCCAAAGCCCTTGTGCATACAGTAAGTTACTAGCTCCTCACTACCGATCTGGGAGATCAGATGGGCAGGAATCCCACTTTCTCCTTTGCAAATAAGGAAACTGAGCTTGAGGGTAGATAATAATTTAAACATATGTAGCTAGTGTTCCTAGAATCACAGACTCTCAAAGCTTAAAGAGAATTTTAAGATTATTATATAGCTCAACCCCCTTCTTAGCTCCAGAGACAATTTTATGAGTGGTACGCATCTAAGTAATCGTAGAGCCATAAATAGTATTTTAGTAAAGTGTTATTTCCCTGCAATCCATAGTTCTTAACCTTCTGCCACAATATTTAAGGGGAGACTCAATAGAGTACCCCTATGAGAACATACACTCCCAAGAAGGCAAAAATATTATTGTCTGTTTTCATTGCTGTTATATTCTCAGAATCATGCTTGAGTCATAGCGTGTATAAATAAATGAATGACTGAATGAATCGATAAATCAATGAACAAAGAGATGAAATAATGAATAAATTAGTCTATTGTCTCTGACTGTTAAAAGCTCACATTCTCTTTCGATAAACAGAAATATTCCATACCTTTTCTATAAGTTGCATGTCAAAAACAACATGTAGTTGTTTCTCAGCACTGAATATTTCTAATACTGAATATTGAAATTTTATAAAAGGAAAAAATAACTCCAAAGTATGTTTCTACACTTGTGCTAAGTGTTTGAAGACAGAAATTCCAGGTGCCACGAAGGACCTACCCAACCTGGGAGACCAGGGAAGTGCTTTCCACATAGGTGTTCATTGGGCAAAGTGGAAGGAAAGTGTCCCCAGCAAAGAGAAACCATGGGCCAGAGGGCTTGAATGAGAAAGAACCAAAGGAAGTCCAAGACAAGTCATGGTCTAAAATGAGGCTATACATGTATACTGGAATGAGGTCATGCCCGCCCTTGTAGTCATGTTAAGAACGTGGAACTTCAATGTGAGAGCAAGAGAAATCCCCTGGAAATTTTTAAAGAGGGTAGCAACATTTGAAGACTTTTCACTAAGAAATGTCACTGTGGTTTTTGAGTGGAAAATGAATTCAATGATAACAGCAAACCTGGGGAAATCAACCGAGAGGAGGCTGCAGTCATCCTGGGAAGGCAATAATGGTGCCCTGGATTCGCTGGGTGGAATGAACATAGAGGGATGAGACCGTTGAGAGGGACTTGGAGGCAGAACTGATAGGACTTAGTCATCTGATGTGGGGGTGAAGTGGAGGGAGCTATCAAAGGTAACTTTCTGATCTCTGCACATTGGCTGGAATTCCATGGACTCCAAGACCCAGGTGTGCTCAGGGCCCAGTGCCAGGTACCACAGAGGAGACTCCCATCCCTAGAACGTTAGCAAAAGTAAGGGGCTCCTTATTGGGTGACTGAGTTCTCATTTTCCCGGGTGGTACTAGGCTCTTTATGCTCCTGAAGAAGAAGTGGCTGAGATAACTGTGCTAGATTTCAGTCCCCTTCTCAGCCTTTAGAGGGGTCTTCCCTGAGAAAGACTTCCTCCCCCTGAGAAAGTCTCCCTTCACATGCTCAGAATAGACACAGTTCCTCCTTCCCTCTTCCAGGCCTAGAGCCTTTTTGGAGCCCAGCTGCCAAACATCTGGACAGTATCTTCTGAACCGTAAGAGGAGCCTGTCTGTCCCAGCTGACCCAGACAGAGAGCCCTTATTTGATGCTGAGCAAGTTCAGCCCAGTATTTCTCCTGACCTCAGTGCCTATCCTTCTTTCTCCTTAATGCTCAGGTGAAAAGACTAGGTGGGCTAGGAGATTTACAGACAGATAATCTGTGAATCCAAAGGAGATTGTATTGTAAGGCATTCAAACACATCACCAGTTAACTTTTGGTTTTTGTCTTCTTAACAGTTTATTATTACAGGATACCTCACAGGAGCCGATCAAAAGTCAAAAAAAATTCTGGTAAGTCACTTTTGTGACTATGTAATTTGAAGTCTTCCACTTTCTTATTTCATCTGTCTAGGCTAAGTCTTTTGTAATAAAGCATCTCTCAGGAAAATCTTTATAGATCAAGTTTGCAGTGTAGATCATTCCTGTTTGTCAATGTCACCAGTCGTGCCACATTTCTTGCTTTGGTTACCTTCTCCTTGGTCAAGAAAACAGAAAGCGTTGTTTATTGGAATGTTCTTACTTATGGGTAATTCCCTGCTTCCCATTAGGAATATTTGACAACATCTGAGGACATTTTTTAGATGCCCCAACTGGTGCTATTGGCATCTAGTAGATGGAAACCAGGGTTATTTGTAAGCACCATAATTTACACAGGGCAGCTTCCCCCTCCACCCCCACAAAAATTATCTAACCAGAAATGTCAATAATACCAAGGTTGAGAAGCTACTCTTTAACCAAAAACCAATCCTAGAATTCCAGTAATTCTTGTTTCCAGACTCTAACCCTTCACTATCAATAGAGGCTTTTCTTGGGGCCTAAGGTCTAAAGTCTGGAAATTGATGCTGGATTTCTCTAGGATTGAATCCAAGCTACCACTAACTGCTGGGTCAACCTGAAGGCAAAAGTACCTACTTCCAAGGGATACTTTGAGGTTTTAATAAGATTGATAAGAGGCATAATGATACTTAAATGTTTGCACTTCCTTCTAAGCACTCTGATCTTGTTAAGGTCCTGGAGATGTGAGCTTTCACTCAAAGTTATTTTAACTGTTCTTAGGGTCCTCTGGAGATAGCTACAAGCCATAGAGAAGTTCTGGGCTGATGAATGCCTCTATGTCTATCAGTGGAAATACATGCAGACAATGCAGATGAAGCCCCAAATGCTGTCCTCTCTGTACTGACTTCCTTCCAGAGCTCAGAAATATACTAAGGTCAGGAAAGACCTACCCCTGATTCACTGAGAGCTATGCAGAGAGAGCTGGGCAGGAAGGCATGGGGGCAAGATGCTGAACTGGGCATCAGAAGACCTGGCTTTCCATCACAGCTCTTCCACCAACTGTAGGATTGCTCACAGTCACTTAATTCCTGAACCTTGTTGATCTGCAAAATGAGGATAACAACAAGTTTGCTATCCATCTCACGAAACTATAATAACAATCAACCAGGAACAGCAGCTCATGCCTATAATCCCAGCACTTTGGGAGGCCAACACTGGAGGATTGCTTGAGTCCAGGAATCTGAGACCTGCCTGGGCCACATAGGGAGACCTCGTCTCTACAAAAATAAATAAATAAATAAAAATAAGCTGGGCATGGTGGTGTATTCCTGTAGTTCCAGCTTCTCGGAAGGCTGAGCTGGAAGTATTGCCTTAGCCCAGGAGGTAGAGGCTGCATGATCATGACAGAGTAAGGCCCCGACTCAAAAAAACCAAAAACAGATTAGACTAAGCTGGGCAAGTTTTTTGTAAAGTACAATACATATGAGAGGTGGCTTATTTAGACACCTTGTGAACCAAAATACAGCCTTAAGAAAACAAAGGGCTGAAGACTGAGAAAGAAGGCACATCTGTATGTCCCTGTGCATTTTCTGCCAAAATATGTCTGAACTAAAGACCTGGGTTTGGTGTAAACACCAAGGCATAAGTGTACTTCCAAGACCTGCCACACTAAGCCACACACCGCTCCAGGAAGGACCAGCTGTGTAAACGCATCATTGCATTTCCCACCACCAAAGACAAAACACACAACCAATAAAGGAACAGTAAATATCTGCTGGATTGAGATGTGAGGCTTTTCTTTGTTTTTCCTTTAAAAAAGAAATATCAGGGCTGGGAGAAATGCATAGGACAACCCCCTTCCTTGGAAGAAACTCAGACATATTTACCCCACTCTCCAAACAATGAGAATAAAGAATAAAGGGAAGTGAGGGAGGCGATCTGGACTTTTTGTGTCTTACATATAGGAACCCTGAGTTCAAGGAAGAACACCTTTAAACTCCAGTCTAAATGTGTTGCCATCTTACATAATGTTCATTATTTTGTTGGTTATTGTTTAAATCCTCCTGGAGAATGAAGGTAAACCACAAGGTTTCAGGAAGTCATTTATTTTTGTGTCTGTCGGGCCTAACGCAGTGTTGACACATATTTGGAGCACACTAAATATTTATAAAATAAATGAATACTACCCTAAAATTAGGTGACATCATTCACATTTTTAAAGATAGAAATCACAATTCCAAGAGATTAGCTGATTTGAACAAGGTCCTAGTGAAACTAAAACTCAAAATCAGGCCTAACCTCCAAGTCAAGATATTTTCTAACACGCCAGCCTATGAATGATGGTAGCCTGGGAGAAAATGAGCATTTTCTTTAGTAATAATCATAGAGTACCCTTGGCTTATTCTAAAATTTCATTTGTCTTCTGACTTTAATGAGTCAACATTTAGTTTATCAAGTCTTCCTATCATACTGACCCGATGAAGAAACTCACCCCTGAAAGTTTCTGGAAAGCTAAAAGCACTAAAAATTTCTTGCAAGGTTACTTTAGCTTTGGATTTTATATACTTTATTTTTTAAAACTGTTTTCTAGGGACAAGGTGTCATGGCCATGAATGTTATCAGTTCCTTGGTTGCAGTAGCTGGGATTACTCTCACCATTATCAGCTATAGACATCAACCCAAGTACTGCCCAAAGCCTTCTCTTGAAGGAATATGTGGTTTACGAAGAGCTTTATTCATGGTAAGTGGTCTCATTTTGTACAATGAATCTGTAAAATCTTATCTGAACTTTCATGTCCATGATGCAGTGATTCATTCATTTTTATTTCAATAACTGAAGCTGTGTCAGCATTTGAACTGACGGTTAAGAAGTGCATTGTGGCCGGGCTCGGTGGCTCAGCCTGTAATCCCACGCCTTTGGGAGGCTGAGGTGAGTGGATTGCCTGAGCCCACGGGTTCGAGACCCACCTGGGCAGCGAGACCTCATCTCTACAGTAAACCAAAAAATCGAGGCTGCGGTGGCCGGGAGCGGCCACTGCACTCCAGTCTGGGTGACAGAGTGAGACTCCAACTCAAAACAACAACAACAACAAAAAAGAAGTGCATTGTGTAATGACGCTTAAGATAATGCAGGAGCCATATTGTCTGGATTTGAATCCTGGTCTTGTCTCTTATAAGCTTGTGATATTGGCCTAACGTATCCTCGCTAAACCTCAGTTTTCCTCATGTGGAAAATGAACATAATAAGAATACCTGCATTGTAATAATTGCTTAAATTAAAACAGTACCTGGCAGAGTGGAACTAGTCAATAGTTTTAGCTAATACAATCATTGTTGACATGGCTTGAATTAAATTTTACATTTTCAGCATTATTGAGGAACAAAATGATCTAAAAAGTTTGCTTAACACTGAAAATAAAATACAGTGGGAGAAGGTATTTAAGCCACTTACTAAAGTGAAGTATTTTAATAATTTTAGGACATAAATGATGTCATATAATTGCAGCAATTTTATTCATTAAAGCAGATGAGGTATAATTTTACCAAGACATGCAATTGTAGGTATGATTTTAAGTGTTTATCTAATAAGTAATCAGTGACATCATTTTTAAGCATGCCAATGATTTCAATGGGTCTGTCCTTCTAGATCCCTAAGTAAGTCCTAGGGTTTTACTATATCTACCAGTTATACCTTGAAGGCTTGTGTCCTAGAATTTTAAAGATATTTAAACCCGTCGGGGGAAAATAAAGTGGAATCATGAAAAATTGTCTCCCTCAATAAAGAAGGAAATGGAAAAGAGCTATCAGTGACTGAATACAAGATCTTATTTAATCTTCACAATCACCCAGTGAAGTGAACCTAGAGACACTTTCATGTGATCTGAGATAAAATTCAAAATCAGACTTATCGCAGGTTACTACGGAAAGCCAGAAAACAATATAAGGAATAAAACCCTTTCCTAATTGGGCCCAAAACATAATATAACATTGTAATTCTTGTTCTTAATCTTAATGAACAGGCGCCAAGTACTGTCTATTATATTGGTATACATCTTGTATACCAAAAGGATTAAATTTCCAAATATATGAAATTCTGCTATCCATGGATAGGTATTACAGGATTAATTACCTGTAAACTTTCTGATCTCTGCACATTGGCTGGAGTTTCATGGACTCCAAGACCCAGGCGTCCCCAGGGCCCAATACCAGGTCCCACAGAGGAGGTTCCCATCCCTAGAACGTTAGCAAAAGTAAGGGGCTCCTTATTGGGTGACTGAGTTCTCATTTTCCCCGGGTGGTACTAGGCTCTTTATGCTCCTGAAGAAGAAGTGGCTGAGATAACTGTGCTAGATTTCAGTCCCCTTCTCAGCCTTTAGAGGGGTCCATACAGAATCATGGACAAATCTGATCCTTAATTGTATAATTTAACCATTTCTTGCTGCCAAATCACCATGCCAGAACAGTGGGCTTTAGACAACTCTTCGATCCCTGCTCCAAAAACCAATCTATTTATTCTGTAGTCAGAGTCACCATTTAAAAATGCACAACAGAGCACATCACTTAATGACTTCCTGTGAAACACAGGATTAAGATCTAACTCTTAAGAGGCATACAAAACCCTAAACACCTATCCCGTCTACCTTCCAGCATTATCCCCAGATTTTAACCTTCTCATTCCACACTATGGCCACTTCCTAGAATCCATTAATACGTCAAGTACCCACTGCCCCAGGATCCTAAGACCAGCTTCTTCCAGCCTTGAATGGTCCTCAGACCAGTTATACAATTAATTCATCTTCATTCTTAAATCTCAACTCAAACATCACTTTTTAAAGGAAGTTCTTCCTAATTACATCTCCACTCTTAGATCTGCTTAGATTCCCCCATTATAGTATTATATAGCTCCCAATTCTTCTTCATAGCACTTATCGCAATATAGTTGAGTAAATAAGTATCTAATTATTTGTTAATGCCTGCCTTCCTTACTATGATGTAAGTTGCAAAGAACCCAAGACCGGGTTTATTTTATTTGATGGAGGAAGCCAGTAAATTGCATATAGTAGGATTTTCATACATTTCAGTTTTACTAACAAATGGTGAATATCTAAGATTCTAGGTATATTGCGGAGAAACCAAGATTCAGAGAGACTCAGTCACTTGCTTGAGGTTAAGTGTGACCTTCGACCCAGCTGTGCCCAGCTCATTCTGTCTCTAGAGTCTAAGCTTTTCAAACACCCTGCTATACCATGCTGCTTTTCAATGTAAACATTACGTTAAAGCAGAGTGTGCAAAAAGGCAATCTCAGGACTAAATCCAGTTTGTATATATGTTCTATTTGACTCACACAGGTGGATAAATAATGAAATTTTCACCTCCAAAGGCATGTATATCCTGCTTCCTTAGGGGGCAGCGGGAAACAAGAATCATGGTATCCATGAACCCATATGGCAACAACTGGCTGGAATTGAGTCGTGAATACTTCCTATGACACCCTTACTCTCTGCTGTCTCCCTTCCTATTTAGCTCAAGATGGCTGCCTGGCTCCCACTGGCAGTGAAGTTTGTTATCCCTGCCTTATCAGAAAGACACAAGATGAAAATTGTGCAATGTCTGATGGCTACAGAACCATCCAAAGTGTGGGTTTTCCCATGCTTGGTGCTAGAGTGTAAGGTTTCTATCTTTAAAATAATACAGCTTTGCCGGGCTCGGTGGCTCAGCCTGTAATCCTGCGCCTTTGGGAGGCTGAGGTGAGTGGATTGCCTGAGCCCGCGGGTTCGAGTCCCACCTGGGCAGCGAGACCTCATCTCTACAATAAATCAAAAAATCAGCCGGGCGTGGTAGCGCATGCCTGTAATTCCAGCTACTTGGAAGGCTGAGGCGGAAGGATCGCCGGAGCCCAGCAGGTCGAGGCTGCGGTGGCGGGAGAGGCCACTGCACTGCAGTCTGGGCGACAGAGTGAGACTCCAACTCAAATAATAATAATAATAATAATACAGCTTTCATCCAAATGCCATTTATTTATCTTCATTTTTTGGCAGGGAATTTTGTCAGTCTTGCTGATCATCAATATAGTAGAGCTCAGCATGGCTGTGACTATTGCATCCTTTAGAAGCAAGTGCTGGACGTGGTCAGATAAGGTACGTTCAATGTTGTTATAACAGATTCGTGTTGGGACACTCCACAGTGATAGCTGGTCTGTTAGTGGGCAGAGAAGCATTCCCAGATACTAAGCTGAAGCTACTAAATTTAGGAGGGCCAAGGAGGGATAAGCTTGAGCTTCAAGTTCACCCCCACCCTTCGAGACAACTATGCTGTCCCTTCTTGTCCTATCTGCTGTCCTCAGTCAGCTCTGAGCGGACGTAGCTCCTTATCTCTCTGCCAAAATATATAAAATATCCAACTTATTGGGAGCCCAAATCAGTGTGACATGGGGAGTATACTCCTGAGTCATAAGGTGTGTGATGCAATTCTCCCCCACCACAATGGAAGTAGAGAAAAAAATATGAACACTGACTCTAAATAGCATTCATAATAATAGTTACAGTTTATTTTTACAGAATGCTATGTCAGTCACCGCTATAATCACTGAGCACCCACTTAATCTTAGAAAAACTATCATAAAACGCCTTTATTTTACATACGAATGAACAAAGGCACACAGAGGTTAAATAGCATCTCCAGTATCAAGTATCATAAGGATTTTGAGTCAGGCAGTATGTCTCCAGAGCCTGCTGTCTAAATCCCAAATACCAGCACAGGCCCTGTGATTTATGGAGTTTTTTTTCTCTCCTTTTTTACATCGATTCTGTAGAATTATAATTTATAAGCAATAAGATGCATCTATTTTAAGTGTACAATTAAATGAGTTTTGAAAAATTATATGTAACTGTTTAGTTATCACAAACAAGATACAGTGCATTCCTATTACACCAAAAGGTTCACTGGAACCCATTTGCAGTCAATGTTCTCACCACTTAGCTTAGTTTTGACTTTCTCAAATTTCATGCACATGGAATCATAAGTACTGTCTGTGTCTGGCTTCTTCTTTCACACAGAAACATAATTTTGGGATTCATCCATGTGGTTGCCTCCATCAAGAATTTATTCCTTTTTATGTATGGGTAGACCACAATTTTTTAATCCAAGTTCTTCTTGATGGATATTTAGATTGCTTAAACTACTGATGAACTATTGTCAAAAAGTTGCTAAGAATATTTGAGTTCATGTCTTTATGTGGACATGTTTTCAATTCTCTTGGAGGCTTGTATCTAGAATTTGATGGCTACATCAAATAGTAAATGTGTGTTTAACTTCATAAGTTAATGTCAAACTGTTCATCAAAGTACCATTTTTTATTCTCATCAGCAATGTATTAGGGGATAGTTGCTCCATATCATCACTGACACTTGAAATTTTTTAGTTTGATTAATAATGTAGCCACCTTGGTGAGTGGTATTTCATTGTAGTTTTAACTTACATTTCCCTAATGACTAATGGCAATGAGACTCTTGCTACATATATATCCTCTTTCCAGATATGTCTATTCAAATATTTAGCTGAATTTTATTGGATTGTTTATTATCTTATTACCAAGTTATAAGAGTCAAATTGATTTTTAATGCAAATTTCTTTTTTCAGATATATGTATTGCTAATATTGTTTCCACTCTGTTTGAAATAGTTTATTTTGAAAAAATTGATGAAGATCAATTTATCTTTTGTTTACTTTAAAGGTTATGGTTTTTGTGTTCCGTTTAACAAAATTTTCCTTACCCAAAGATCATAAAAATTTTCATCCATATTTTCTTATAAAAGTTTTATGGGTTTAGCTTCTGTGTTTAGGACTATGGTCTATTTTGAGCTAACTTTTATGTACGGTTGTGAAGTAAGGTTAGAAGTTAATATACACACCCCTCATGGAGACATTCAGTTGTTCTAACACCATTTGTTGAAAATGAAATGCTTTCTCTCATCATGTTGGTACCTTTGTTGAAAATCAGTTAGCCACTTATTTGCAGCACACTTCTGAACACTGTATTTTGTACCTTTGGTTGGTATATCTATCTTCCACCTATTTTGCATTGTCTTAATTTCTCTCTTTGGAGTAATTCTTTTTCATTGTGGCGATACATACACAACACAATATTTATAATTTTAGCCATGTATGATGTACAATTTAAGGCATTAAATACATTCATAATGTGTAACTCACCACTATTTGTGTACAAAACATTTTAATCATCCCCAACACAAACTGTAGCATGAAAAAAATAACCCCTTCTTCTAACAGAATTCAGCAAGATTCAAGGCATCATAGAGT
Organism: Cephalopachus bancanus; assembly: GCA_027257055.1. Classification (NCBI taxonomy): domain Eukaryota; kingdom Metazoa; phylum Chordata; class Mammalia; order Primates; family Tarsiidae; genus Cephalopachus; species Cephalopachus bancanus. The sequence goes on along the minus strand of JAPVLO010001702.1, from coordinate 23,763 downwards.
GATTTGAGTTCATCCGGGTATATTCCCAGTAAGGGAGATTGTGGGGTCATATGGAAGGTCGATTTTTAGATCTTTTAGGAATCGCCAAACTGTTTCCCACAGATGTTGTACTAGTTTACACTCCCACCAACAGTGTAGAAGTTTACCTTTTCCCCACATCCTCTCCAGCATCTGTTATTTTTAAATTGTTGATGATGGTCATCCTGACTGGAGTTAGGTGGTATCTCAGTGTGGTTTTAATTTGCATTTCTTTGATGACTAGTGAGGCTGAGCATTTTTTCATGTATCTGTTGGCTGCTCATTTGTCTTCTTTTGAGAAGTGTCTGTTCATATCTTTTGCCCACTTTTTAGTAGGGCTGTTTGTTTTTTTCTTTTCAGCACTTTTGAGTTCCTTGTAGATCCTGAATGTCACATAAACAATTGGTAAACATTTTTTCCCAGTCTGTGGGCTGTCTCCTAGCTTTTTTCTTTTCTTTTCTTTTTAAGTCAGAGTCTCACTGTTGCCCAGGCTGGAGTGTAGTGGCACATTCACAGCCACCACAGCCTCGAACTGCTGAGCTCAGGTAATCCTTCTGCCTTAGCCTTCCAAGTAGCTATAGGCACGTGCCACCATGCCTGGCTATCCCAGCTCTCTTGATGGTTTCTTTTGCTTTGCAGAAGCTTTTCAGTTTGATGAGGCCCCACTTGGCATGGGCACTTCGGGTTTTGATTAGGAATTGGTTGCCAGTTCCAATTTCTGTAAGGGTGTCTCCTGCATTTTCTAAAGTTCTTATAGTTTGAGGTTTAGGTCTTTGACCCATTTAGAGTTGATTTCTGTGTGTGGTGATAGGGAGGGGTCTTGTTTTAAACTTCTGCATGTGGTCTGCCAGTTTTCCTAGCTCCGTTTACTGAATAAGTTCCCCTCTCCCTAGTGGTTGTTAGTGGAGGTTTTGTTGAAAATGAGTTGGGTGAGAAATTGAGGTTTTGCTTCCAGAATCTCTATCCTATTCCATTGGTCTATATGTGTGTTCTTGTACCAATACCAGGCTGTTTTGATTATTGTAGTCTTATAATAAAGCTTAAAGGCTGGAAGTGTGATACCTCCTATTTTGTTTCTTTTGCTGAGGATTATTTTGGCTGTTTGCAATCATTTATGTTTCCATATGAATTTCTGTATTGTCATTTCCAAATCTGAGAAGAATGATGTTAGTAATTTAGTGGGTATTGCCTTAAATTTAGTAGATTGCCTTGGGTAGGATGGACATCTTAACCATGTTAATTCTTTCAATCCTGAGCAGGAATATTCTTCCATTTGTTTGTGTCATCTTTGATTTCTTTGAGCATCTTTGAGTTTTGTAGTTTTCATGGAAAAAGTCTTTCACTTATCTAGTTAGAAAGAAGCCATTTCATTTTTGTTGTTGTTGTTGCTATTGTGAATGGTTTGTGCTTTTTATTTGACTCTCTGCCTATTTGTTGTTGTATATAAGAATGTGACTGTCTTTTGCATGTGGATTTTGTACACTGAGACTTTGCTAAAGTCCTTTATAATTGCAAGAAGAAAACTTTCTTGACAGATTCTCTTGGATTTTCAAGGTATAGAATCATATCATCAGCAAAGAGGGATAACCTGACCTCTTTTCCTACTTGGATATCCCTGATTTCCTTCTCTTGTCTGACTGCTTTAGCTAGGACTCACAACACTATGTTAAACATGAGGGGTGAGCCGGGCTCGGTGGCTCAGCCTGTAATCCCGCGCCTTTGGGAGGCTGAGGTGAGTGGATTGCCTGAGCCCGCGGGTTCGAGACCCGCCTGGGCAGCGAGACCTCATCTCTACAATAAATCAAAAAATCACCCGGGCATGGTAGCGCGTGCCTGTAATTCCGGCTATTCAGAAGGCTGAGGCGGAAGGATCACCAGAGCCCAGCAGGTCGAGGCTGCGGTGGCCGGGAGCGGCCACTGCACTCCAGTCTGGGTGACAGAGTGAGACTCCAACTCAAAAAAAAAAAAAAAAAAAAACATGAGGGGTGAAGGTGGGCAGCCTTGTCTTGCTCTGGTTTTCAAGGAAAATGCTTTCAATTTCTGTTCATTTAGCAATATGTTGGCTGTGAGTTTAACATAGATGGCCATTACTATTTTGAGGTATATTCCCTCTATGCCTAGGTGTTCAAGGGTTTTCATCAAGAAGGGATGCTGTATTTTATCCAAAGCTTTATCTGCGTCTAATGATATAATCATGTGTTTCCTATTTTCACATCTGTTGATGTATTTAAATACATTTATGGTCTTGTGGGTGTTGAACCAGCCCTGCATCCCAGGGATGAAGCCTACTTGGCCATGGTGGATGCGCTACTGTTTTCTATTCTCTATTTTGTTTATCTTGGCTCCATCCTTTATAATTTCCTTCTGCTAGCTTTGGATTTAGTTTGTTCTTCTTTTCCTAGTTCCTTGTAGTACAAACTTAGCATACGTACTTGAGATCTTGTTTTTTTTTAATATTTTTAATTTTTTTATTTATTATAAAGATGTGGGGTACAATTCAGGGTTAGGTATACAAACATTGATCATGCAGGTACCCTTGTTGATGAGGTATGCCCCTCCCTCCCCTAGCAGTTTTCCTCAACTGCCAGTCCCACCTCCCCTCCCCAACAGTTTTCCACTACTGCCAATTGCTTTCTTATAGCATTATAATTGTTCAAGGTCACCTTATGAGTGAGAACATATGGAACTCAGTTCTTTGTTTCTGTGATAAATCACTGAGTATGATCAACTCCAAATCCATCCAATTTGCTGCAAAATCCATATATTTGTCCTTCTTTATGGCTGTGTAATATTCCATTGTATATATGTACCACATATTTTTTATCCAGTCCAGCTTCGATGGGCAGCATGGTTGGTTCCATGTTGTTGTATTGTGAAAAGACCTGCAACAAACATACATGTGAAGGTATTTTTTTCATAGAATAATTTGAGTTCCTCTGGATATATTCCCAATAGGGAAATTGCTGGGTCATATGGAAGGTCAATTTCTAGTTCTTTCAGAAATCGCCACACTGTCTTCCAAAGAGGTTGTACTAGTCTGTATTCCTACCAGCAGTGTAGAAGCGTGCCTTTTTCTCCACATCCTCACCAGCATCTGTTGTTACTTGTTTTATTAATGATGGCCATTCTTACAGGGGTTAGGTGGTATCTCAATGCAGTTTTGATTTGCGAGATTGTGTTTCTTAATGTAGGCATTTACAGCTATATATTTTCCTCTTAGCACTGATTTCCCTGGATCCCCTAAACTGTGGTATGTTGTGCTTCTGTCTACCTTCATATCAAAGTATTTTCCATTTGTTGTAATTTCTTCTTTGACTCACTAGTTGTTTAAAAGCGTGCTGTTTGCCGGGCTCGGTGGCTCAGCCTGTAATCCCGCGCCTTTGGGAGGCTGAGGTGAGTGGATTGCCTGAGCCCGCGGGTTTGAGACCCGCCTGGGCAGTGAGATCTCATCTCTACAATAAATAAAAAAAAAGCCAGGCATGGTAGCACGTGCCTATAATTCCGGCTACTCAGAAGGCTGAGGCGGAAGAATCGCTGGAGCCCAGCAGGTCGAGGCTGCGGTGGCCGGGAGTGGCCACTGCACTCCAGTCTGGGCGACAGAGTGAGACTCCAACTCAAAAAACAAAAAACAAAAAACAAACAAAAAAAATAAAAGCGTGCTGTTTAATTTCCACATAATTATGAATTTTTTCAGTTTTATTTGTTATTAATTTGCAACTTTATTCTGTCGTGGCTAGAGAAAATGTTTTACATTATATCTACCTTTTAAATCTATTGAGATTTTCTTGTGGCATAACTAATAAGTAGTTTGTACTACAGAATGTCTCAGGTGTACAGAAGAATGTACATTCTGCCATTTTGGAGTGTTCTGCATAAATCTGTTAGGTCTACTTGGTTTATAGTGCTGTTCAAGTCATCTATCTTTCTTTCTTATTAACTGCCTCGTTGTTCAACTTACTGTTGAAAGATGGGTACTGAAGTCTCTAATTATTATTATTGTAGAACTGCTTATTTCTCCCTTCATTTCTGTCAAGTCTACTCCATATATTTTGAGGGTCTGTTTTGGGGTGTGTATATGCTTATAATTGTATCTTTGTGCTGTATTAAACATTTTATTAATATGCAAAGTCCATCTTTGCTGCTCATAACCTTTTTTTTTCTTTTTTTTTTTCTGAGTTGGAGTCTCACTGTTGCCCAGACTGGAGTGCAGTGGCCGCTCCCGGCCACCGCAGCCTTGACCTGCTGGGCTCTGGCGATCCTTCCGCCTCAGCCTTCCAAGTAGGTGGAACTACAGGTGCACGCTACCACCCCCGGCTAATTTTTTTTATTTATTGTAGAGATGAGGTCTTGTCTGCCCAGGCGGGTCTCGAACACGCGGGCTCAGGCAATCCATTCACCTCAGCCTCCAAAAGGCGCAGGATTACAGGCTAAGCCACTGAGCCTGGCGCTCATAACCTTTTTTGATTTAACCTTTTCTGATATTAGAATGAACTTCTAGCTCTCTTTTAGTTGCATTTGTATGGAATAATTTTTTCCATCATTTCACTTTCAGGCTATTTGTATCTTTGAATCTAAAGTGAGTCTCTTTTACACAGGATAGAGTTGGATCATGTTTTCTTCTTAATTCGTTCACCCGATCTGTCTTTTGATTGAAGAATTTAATCCCTTTACATGTAAATATTAAGAAGAAGGAATTTACTCCTACCATTTTGCTAGTTTTTCCACATGCCTGATAACTTTTTTGTTCCTCATTTCTTTCACTGCTACCTTGTTTTGTGTTTAGTTGATTTTTTGGAGTGAAACATTTTGATTACCTTTTCATTTCCATTAGTACATATTTTCTAATACATTCTTTGTAGTTATTATTGGGAAAACATTTAACACCCTAAAACTATAATAATAAAATTTGAACTTATACCAACTTAACTACAATAGCATACAACAACTATGTTCCTATACACCTTCTCCCCATTTTTGTGATTGATGTCGCAAATCTTATCTCTAAGCATGTTTGCCCCGTGCGTAGATTAATGATTGTTCTTATACATTTGTCTTTTACAATATGTAAAAAATAAAAAATAGAGTTACAAACTAAAATTATAGTAATACTAACTTTTATAATTGCTCATGTATTTACATTTACTGGAGATCTTTGTTTCTTCATATGGCTTCAAGTTACTGCCTAGTTTCTTTCATCTCAGAGTCGCTTTAGAATTTCTTACAGGGCAGTTTTAGTGGTAATGAACTTCTTCATGAACTTCCTCAGCTTTGGTTTATCTTGGAACATCTGAGCTCCTCTCTGTCTCTTCTTCTTTCTCTCTGTCTCTTTTTTTTCTGAGACAAGGTCTTGCTATGTTATCCATGCCAGTCTCAAACTCCTGGGCTCAAGCAATCCTCCTGCTTCAGCCTCCTGAGTGGCTGGCACTACAGATGTGCACCACCACACTTAGAGTCTCCCTCATTTTTAAAGGACAATATTGCCATAGACTTTTTTTTTTTTAGCCCTTTGAATACATCACCCTTATTGTCTCCGGGCCTCTGAGGTTTCTGATGAGAAACTGGCTAATAATCTTATTGAGGATCCCTTATATGTTATGAGTCACTCCTCTCTTACTACTTATAAGAATCTCTCTTTAAAAAAAAACAATTTGACTATAATGTGTCTTGGTGTGGGTCACTCTGAATTTGTTCTACTTGAACTTTATTAAACTTCTTGGATTTGTTGATTCATGTATTTAATCAAATCTGGGGCACCTTAATCCTTATTTCTTCAAATATTATTTCTGCCCCTTTTTCCTTCTTATTGAATTCCTATGATGCATATGTTGGTCTGCTTAATGGTGTCCCACAGATGCCTTGGAGTCTCTTCACTTTTCCTCATTCTTTTTTCTTTCTGTGTCTCAGACTCAAAAATTTCAATTATCCTACCTTCAGGTTTGCTGATTCTTCTGCCTGCTCAAATCTGATTTTGAATTACAGTTTTCAGCTCCAGAACTTCTTTTTGGTTCCTTTTTATAAATCTTGTTTCTTCCTTGATATTCTCATTTTGCTTATACATTATTTTTATATATTTGTCCATGACTTCTTTTTGCTCTTTTAATACAGTTTTTTAAAAGTCTTTGTCTAATAAGTTTAAAGTCTGGGATTCCTCATGTATGATTTCTGTCAAGTTTGTTTTGTTCCATTGGATGATCTGCACTTTCCCGTTTCTTTGTATATCTTGTAAATATTTTGTTGTCGATTTTGAAAATAGGACACTGGAACCATATACAGTGTTAGCTTTAGAAATAATATTGTCTCCCTTCCTTGATGTTTGCTGGCATTTTGATTGTTTGTTGTAGAGTTATCTGTGCCAAGGATCAGCCTGAGGTGAAAGCTTAATTCTTCTAGGTCTTCTCTGAGCCTACATCTTTCCCTGGATATTGGTAATGACTTTTTACATTCACTCATATATGTATTTGTTTTCAAATAACTTTGAAAACTGGGATCGCTTTCCCTGGAAGTTTGTTTAACCAGAAGGGGTTGTAACAATGGCATCCAATCTCTGTGCCTCTATTTCAGTGATCAGAAGTAGCAATGGACAATCAGAACACATAGCCATGATATCTGAAGGACAAGGTCCTTATAGCTCACTCTGGCTCTAGTAAGCCACACCAGGAACACGGGGCCACCTGCTTGCCACAGGGCTGAGGTTGGGAGAGAGGTAATCACTATCGTGCTTAAAGCTGATGCTGATTGATACTCAAGTTATCAGTCAAGCTCTTCCCTGGAAGCTCTAAGTGTTCAGTTAGACTCCAGATTTGCAAAAATAGTTACTTCAGACAGTTTCTGCCACTACAAGTATTGTCCAGGTGAAGAGAAGGATTCTGGAGATTCCTCCTCTGCCTTCCCTGAGGTCATGCTAGAGTAATTATTGAAATCAGGTGGTATAAATTTTCCCACTTTGTTTTGTCTGTTTGCGGTTATATGAATCTCCATATAAGTTTTAGAACTAGTTTATAAATTCTTACAAAAATCTTGCTGGGATTTTGGTTGAAATTGTACTGAACCTATATATTACTTAGGACCAGTATACTTCTTAGTAATATGTAGTCTTCTGTCCATGTCCATGGAATATGTATTCATTTCTTATTTTTCATTTCTCTTGGCAATATTTTACAAATTTTGCACATATAAAGTCTTGTACATATTTTGTTAAATGCACCCCTAATTATTTAATTTTTACTTGATATTGTACATGGTATTTTAAAATTTTGTTTTCCAAATGTCCATTCCTACATACAGAAATGAAATTTGCTTTTATATACTGGTATACTATGATCTTCTAAATTTACTGATTAGTGTGTGGAGCTTTAAAAAAATAGAATTCCAGCCAGGCTCAGTGGCTCAGCCTGTAATCCCGCGCCTTTGGGAGGCTGAGGTGAGTGAATTGCCTGAGCCCGCGGGTTTGAGACCCGCCTGGGCAGTGAGACCTCATCTCTACAATAAATTAAAAAATCAGCTGGGCATGGTAGCGTATGCCTGTAATTCCGGCTACTGGGAAGGCTGAGGCGGAAGGATCGCCGGAGCCCAGCAGGTCGAGGCTGTGGTGGCTGGAAGCGGCCACTGCACTCCAGTCTGGGCGACCGAGTGAGACTTCAACTCAAAAAAAAAAAAAAAAAAAAATAGAATTCCTAGCATTGTCTAGGTAGACAACCATTTTATCTATTAATAAAGATATTTTTACTTTCAAACTTCATGCTGTATTTTTACTGCCTTATTATACTGTGTAGAGTCTCCAGTACAATGTTTAAAATAAGTGCTTACTCCTGTTCCTGATCTCAGGGTGAAAAAGTCCAATATTTCACCCTTAAATATGATGTTACCTGTAGATCTACCCTGTTTTACATACTTCTTTAAAAAATCATGTAATTTTTCATCTCATGCTCACATCTTTATTGTATTATTTGCATATTATATATTACAAAACTCTGAAGGAAGCCCTTTAGGAGCAATATTAAAACAAATTATTCACACGAAGTAACTGTTCAATTGAATTCAGTGAGTAGAGATTTTTAAGCTACTATGGCATGGTAATGTGCGAAGTACAACAGGGGATGAAAACATAATACAATATGCACCCTGATCTCAAGAAGAGGAAAGAGAACTCTATATTTACAGATAAATTTCTCTGTGCCAATTACTGCACTTAAAAGCATGTAACGGATATGCCTGTGTACCCCCCTGAATCTAGAATAAAAGTAAAAAAGAGAGAACTCTGAAAAAAAAAAAAGAAAGAAAAAGGAAAAAAAAACCTTGGGTGATATAAAAAGGATATAGCTAATAAAAGACATTAATGTAATGCTTTTATTGCCCCCAAGCGACAGATAAAACCATACATTTATCATCATCTACTCTTCACATTGAGGAAAAAATTCTGAATACTTTCCAAAATATAAATTCGTTTCAAAAGGGCTATTAAAAAATAGCATTATTTCATATGGTATTCAGTCATAGACACCTGAAGTAGTGAGTCTCTGAAGTGATTATTACAAGGAAGCATAGATTAGAGAGGAAAGCACAGGACCTAGGATTCGACTGCAATGTATAAATCCTAACAGCTCCATGACACTGGTCTGGTTACTTAACATCTCCGGACCTCAGTTCCCTCAGTTGTAAAACAATGATAACTTCATAGGGATGTTATAATATTTACTTGAGATGACTTTGGAACCTTGTCTAGCATCTGGTAATCACTTATTTATCATTAAGGATGAGGAAATTTTAAAGCATAGCACCTAAGAGCTTGAATAAATAGAGAATCTATAACCCATCCTTCCGTATCTCTCTTTTAATGAAAGAATACATTAAAAGTCAAATGAAACAAAAGTTTGGGAATGAGTAAAAATATAGAAATCTCCCAGAAGTACCATTTGTTCTCGCATAAATGGTCCATCAATAGGAATGAAATACAGGTGTGGAAAACTAATTAGAAGGGTGGGGAATTATAATGTATAATGTAGGAGAATGTACGGATTCTCAACTAGGCCTGCCATTAACTAACTAGGTGAGCATAACTCTTGTAATCACTGAGCTCCAATCACTCAGCTCAAATAGAACAACTAGTCTATTCTGACCTCACAAAGCATACATGCTGCTAAAAATCAGCAGGTTGGGCTGTAATAACAATTCCCTAAAAATGATAATAACAACGTGAGAAAGAATGAGAATCATTGACTAATGGCTGCAGCAGATACTGTCACTTAGCTGTTTAAAAAACTCCAATATTTACAAATTAGTTAACAGTTAAAAAAATTTTAAACCTAGAAGGTAAAATACATAGATTTTTTTCTTCCTCTTTGTTCTTCAAGTCAATAGTACAAGAATATTCATTGCAGCAATTGTTTGAACTAACAATATGTTGGAAACAGCTTTGATACTGGCCAGTCTATATAAATAATGGGAAATCCATACAACAGAATATTAGAGATCTTGTTATAAGAGTGAAGCGTTTGTAGTGCTACTAATGTACAAAGTTCTACAAGCTATATTATTCAATAAAAACAGTATACCACCATTTGGGTTAAAAAAGGATGTCTACAAGTATGTTTGCATGCACTTAAAACAATTTCTGGAATGCTACACAAGAATCTTAAGGCCGGGCTCAGTGGCTCAGCCTGTAATCCCAGCACTTTGGGAGGCCGAGGTGAGAGGACTGCCTGAGCCCATGGGTTTGAGACCAGTCCAGGCAACTTGGTGAGACCTCATCTCTACAACAAAAAGAAAAAAGAAAAATAATTAGCTGGGCATGGTAGCACATGCCTGTAGTTCCAGCTACTTGGAAGGCCGAGGCGGAAGGATCGCCAGAGCCCAGCAGGTTGACGCTGGGGTGGCCATGAGCGTGTCACTGCACTCCAGCCTGGGCAATGGAGTGGGACTCCAACTCAAAAAAAAAAAAAAAAAAAGAATCTTAAAGCAATGCTCTCAATGCTCTAAGAAGAGAAACTAGGAGATAAAGAAAGAAGAGAGATTTGCTTTTAAATATACACCCTTTAAAACATGCATTGCATTTTTACCACCCATATATTGCTGATTCAAAAGAATAATTAATGTTTAACATTTCCCTGTGTAAAAACAGCAGCCTCAAGATCACTGTGTTTCTAACACTAAACCAACTATTTCCAAACAGCACATCTGACACCACCAACTGGCAGATCTTGAAATATTGTTCTTTCATGTATTGAGTGTATACCCTGTGCCAAGTATGCATTAGTGATATAATAAAATCAGTTGATTTAAAAAAAAACTCCAATAGATCTCCCATTTGTAAAGTCCAAATTTCCTAGCCTAGCATGTCATCTAACATTGTTTAACTGCTCACATCTAGCATCACACCATGCTGTATCACAGTCTTGTGTTTTGTGCCCATTTTTTCTTCTACCGGATTCTGACCTTGCCTTATTTCATCTTATTTTCTATTCCTGAGTAATTCCTACTCACTTGTCAAGACATAAATACTATTTCTTCTGTGAAGCACTGTCTGGCTCTCTTGGAATTCAGTCATCTTCTAAGTTCCCATAAAGTACTTAGTACCTATTACTACAATAGCATTTGCTGAATTGTATTATTGTTCTCTACTTATATGTTCATTTACTTATAATTGTGAGCATCTGAAGGGCAAAACCTACATCTAATTATCTTTGATCCCTAGCATTTAGTTCATCTAAGTGATCAATAAATCATTGTAGATTAAAAATGAATATATATGAATATTGACTGGATGATTTTAAATGTCTCAGAAGCTTTATCATATTAAGTATGGGAGAAATATTTGAGACAATATTAAACAAATTCTTCTGTTCAATACTTGACAAAAAATGAGAGGTGATGACTTTTCCAAGATAATACCTGATGAGTTGATGGTAAAAGCCAGACTGGTATTTGTTTTCTGACTTCTCATTGAGATGTTATGTCTTGTCTATTTTCTTAAGTCAAAGATGAAAAGTAATTTGTAAAACAAAAAGAAAATAACACCACAGATTATCCTGTAATATTAATGACCCTGCCCCCTTGGTTTTACAGGTTGTGTTCTTCTTGCCTTCGGATGTTACTCAAAATAAGGAACAACCTGCCCCAGAAGAAAATGCTAAGTTACAATTTGAACTTCAAGAGGAGCCTTCAAATGAGAATACAACAAACACACAAGTTGTTTTCTTTGGAGGCTATGCTTTCTTCAAGTTAAGAGTCTCTCTGAGTCCTTCAGCCTCCCAACCCAAGTCAAAACCATCTAATGAAAATAAGGATAGTGACCACACGCTTTCTGCACCTGTGACAGATGGACAACAGCAAAGTATCCCTCCACCTTTCAAATTTTCAGAGGAAGAAACTGAGCTGAAACCTTTGCCTCCCACAGTAAGGAAAAGGTCCTCAGAAAATTTGATGCACATTCAGCAAGACTCTAAATTTGAACAAATAAAAGACCAAGACCTACAAATTGCGGTGTTACAACCTCCCAAAAAGCAAACTCAGTTGTTGCAGGACCAACCTTTGTCACTCCAAGTTCACCCATCCCTCTCCATACTAAAACTTCCAGATCTAACTCTTGAAGACTTGCCATCCCAAGCTCCACCATCTCAAGCTGCACTAGTGCAAGCCCACTGGGTAAAACCCATGCTAGCTAAGCCTCCATCCCATGCCACACGGTCTTATGACCTGACAGTTGAAGACCTGCCCTCACATGACATACCACCCAAAGACACGCCATCCCAAGACATGCTTTCCCAATCCCCATCAGCACAAGCCTTGCTATCAGTAGCCCCAACATCCCATGTTGTGCAGCTCCCTAACATACAACACCTACTTCAGCAATCCCCAGGTCTTCAACCGCAAAACATTCAACCTGGAAACCAACAATTTTTACAAGTAGTGTATCAAGACATTCAATCAGAAGTCATTGAAGGGACCAAAGACTGGAAATTTGATGCAGGACTCCACAGCAAGAAATTCTCAAAACAACATTCCTTGGACCTTCAAAGAAAAAGCAGGCGATTTCCGAGGAGGCATTCCTTAGACCTGCAAAGCAAAGGCCGGCAATCTCCAAGCTGGAGAGCTCTAGGCCAGCAAATCAAAAACTGGCTATCCTCAAAAAGACACTCCATCGATAAGCAAGTCCAACAGGGTCAAACCATGGAGCATCTTCCAGATCAGCAAGATGAAGATCAGCAGGACAAAGGGGAGCAGTCCCCAAAGGGACAACCCAAAGATGAACTAAATGAAGATGGGCAGACCGACAAGGAGCAGCCTCCGAAGAAACAAACCCAAGATCAGCACACTGAAGATGAGCGGGCCCAAGAGGAGAAATCCACCAAGGAACAATCCCAGAACCGTCAGGCTGAAGGGCAACAAGCTCAAGTGGAGAAAACTCCAAAGCAGTTATGCCTGGATTGGGCATCCCAAGTCCAGGACTACCAATTCTGGCAATTCCCCCAAGAGCAATCTCCAGACTCCACAACCCAAGACTGGCGATCTTTTGGCCAAAACTTCCAAGACTGGAGAACTCAAGGCTGGAGAAACAAAGATTGGAAAACACAGGAATGGCAATTTGAAATGCAGCACTCCCTAAACTGGCCAACCCAAGATCTATTAGAGAAAGAAGCCGTCAAACAGAGAGCTCTGTACCAAGGAGTCCAAAGCCAGCATACCTCAACCCAACATAACCTCGATTGTCAATTACAAGATGATCTATCTCAAGACAGTCAAGATGAGGACTTTCAATCCAGAACTATACAAAAAGAAGATATGCAAACAAGAGACATCAAACCAGGAGACATGAAATGGACAGGCCAAAACCCAGGGGACCTGCAATCAGAAGACATAAAGCCAAATTCTCCTTCGGACCAAAGTTCAGTACAAGACTCATGTTTAGCCTGTCTATCCAATATAGGTTCAGAACAAGATGTGCAAACAAACACTCCAGTTTGCTCAAATTCATACAGAAAAGATCTGAACTTAACTTCTACCTCATGTGAGCCAAAATATCAACAGCAGTCTGAAGACTCTGACTAACATACAGAATTTACCCAAATACCACACTACCCCCCCAACAGTGGAATCCAATTAGGGAAAAACATAAACAACACAGTCTCCTCCAACTGTATGCACAACTGTGGTTGCTACCTAATTAACTCAAAATTTAAAAAAAGAAGGGCATTGCAGAACACTCCGAGAATTTGTCCTTACTTAAAATAAAATGAAAACAAATCAAATGTTGGCACTTTATGGGTGTGAGGGAATAATTTGCATGTAAACTTTTGGTCATTGAAGTTAATGTTCCCATTTGTTATCACCAATTCACTTTACAACTTCATATTTAAAAGACTTCCTTTTCTTTGGTGCTAGTATTTTTTGTTGCTTCCTTTGTGCATTACAGAGGTTCAGAAAGCAACTGGGGAGAGGCCTCTACAGGCTCTCAAAGGGCTCATGAACCAAAAGAGTCAGCAAGAAACAAAAATCGCTCCCTCCATTCCCTTGTTTTGCTGTCTCCAATTCTTTTACTCTCCCTCTCTATGTCTATATTGAGGATAGATGCACTGTTTGTTCAATTACTGAGGTGGAATGTGGCAATTAGTACAGAATGTGATGGATGCAGGGGGCAGTGGGGAGCGGATAAAACATCCTAGAGACAGGAAAGTAGAAGTCAGGAAAGGGCAGAGACGCAAGTATCATCATAGAAAATATGACAAATTCTAGTGTAATGAGTGAAGTGTTAGTTTCCTTCCTTAGACCTGTATTCACACCTCAGTTCTCAATCCTTATGACATAATTTCATCCTCTGTGGTTAAAGGATTTTGTGCTATCAAAAGCCAGTTACCATCCATCTTCCAAGCCTAATCACATTTTTTCAGTTCTCTTCTTCTTTGGTCTTTTTGACACGCTCAAAAAACTTGTCCTGGCCAGGCTCGGTGGCTCAGCCTGTCATCCCAGCACTTTGGGAGGCCAAGGCGAGTGGATTGCCTGAGCCCGCGTGTTCGAGACCCACCCGGGCAACTTGGCGAGAACTCGTCTCTACATAAATAAAAAATTAGCAGGGCGTGGTAGTGTGTGCCTGTAGTTCCGGCTACTTGGAAGGCTGAGTCAGAAGGATCGCCTGAGCCCAGCAGGTTGAGGCTGCGGTGACCGGGAGCGTGCCACTGCACTCCAACCTGGGCGACAGAGTGAGACTCCAACTCAAAAAAAAAAAAAATTGTCCTTACTTAAAATAAAATGAAAACGAATCAAATGTTAACCCAATATTTGGAGTTGCTAGTCACCCCTTCTTTCTACAATTTTCATCACCCCCATTAGCTTCCATGCTTTGCTCTCCTGTTTCAAAAGTGCTATAAAAGGTATTTCTAGGGATTTCTCCCCACCTCCTTCACGTTTTGTAATCACAATGCACGACTGCCGTCCTCTTACCTTCTTGGAAATAATCCAAACTGTGTCATATTTGCACCTTCTACAGAAATCACCATCCAGTCTTCCTTCTGGTAGCATTCAATTATTTTTAAAAGCACAAATAAGTCCCTCCATCGCCCTGCAGAGGCAGTCCGGGGCTCCCAGGCGCATTCTCCCAGAAGGAAGGAGTGCATAATCAATAATTGTAGGAAGGTCCTGAGGCCAGCAGCTGAAAATCTGCCCCCTCTGTGGGCCCTAATGCCCCCTTTGACCGCATTAGGACCCACTCCACTTTTTCCCAGCTGACTCTGAACCCCTGAACACCTTTCTGGGGTCTGCAGCAGGGACGGGCAGGATCCCTTCATGGGGACCAGGGACTTGTTCTCTCGAGGAGCCTCGGTTTTGGCAGTGTTGGAAGGAGAAAGGGTCTGGACTCTTAATTTTTTACTTTTATTTTTATTTCTTTATCTTTTTAAGATAAGCGTTCTCTCACTCGGTCTCCCAAGCTGGTGGAGTGCTGTGGTGTGATCACAGGTATTTCAACTCTCTAGCCCTATGTCATCATTTCGTTCACAGGGATGTGGATTACCTTTCCCTTCCACAAGATGTCACACTGTTCCATTACATCGATTACATTACGCTGATTGGACCTAGTCAACAAGAAATAGTAACTACATCTAGACTTACAGGTAAGGTATTTACACAACAGAGTATGAGAAATAAATCTGACAAAATAAAATCATTACCTAGTATATCACACGGGTAAAAATAGACAATATACAAAGTTAAAGAGAAATTAGAACTCTGTGATAAATTTAATTAGAAAGACCAAGGGAGCTACTGAAAACATTGAACCAATGAGAAAAGTATTTGTTAAGACTGAAGTCTTCAATTTCAGAATTGCAGCTATGGAACCAAAAATCTTAGAATTTTTTGGATCTGTTAGCTACTGAACTATATAGTAGTTTAGGGAATATTTGCCATCAGATTAAAGTTGTCATTTTTATACACTGGCAATCCAAAGAAAGCAGAAGACTCTTTAAGTTCAGAGAAAATTCCCAGTTTCATTTCTTTCCTAATCCTTTGATGTTTCTGGGACTTAAAAAAAATTCCAAGTTTTTACCACTCATCCCTACATAATTCATTGAGGCAGCTTCAATTTGTATTGGTTTATTGGTTCCTTAATCTTTTAAAATATGATTTTTCTCTCTCTAATTTACTTTCTAAATAAACTATATTTTCTAATCTACCCCCGCCCCCCAAAAAATGTGGTGCAGAGATCCTCTCTGGGAAAGAATCATCTATATTTTGGAAACCCCTCACTTGTGCTTATAATGCCCGGAAAGGCATGCAGGCACATTCCATTTCTAAAAGGCTAATAATCTTAGTGAATCTCACAGACACAGAGAGTCCTGAGCAGATCTTCGTTTCATCCATTAGATTATATAGTAATTCACAAGGTTCTCTTTGGACATCTGGGACTTCCCATCTTTCACTCTATTCCTCCCACTAATGCGTACCACTTTTTCCCTGTGGTCCTATGGTAGTTTTCTGCCTCTCTGGCCTTCCCTAGGATTGCAGTGTGGAGTGGCAAGGCAGACTTAAGGTTTTACACATCAATGGAGAAAGTTTTAGGTCCTCAAGGCAAAACTCTGAAGCTTCAAACTGAGCCCATAGAATCTAAGTGCAAACCAAATGGATCATAATTTTGACTCAAGCAACATTACTACCTTGGATTCTTTGGGCAAGTTTCTTAAACTCTCTGTGTCTAAGTTTACTCATCTATAAAAGATGAAGAGGAATATTATCCAGCACAGAGTTGTTGTGAAGATTGAATATGAATGCATGTATAGTGTTTAAAAGAATATCAAGCACAGAGTAGATACTCAATCTCTTCCATAATATAACACCTATAAAACTAATTATCTTACTGGTAGCTATACTAGTAGTTATTGCTTCTCATGGCATACATTTGATTTAGTTTATGCCAGTAAAGATTCTCTCTCTTTACTCTGAGTTATACAAATTACCTCCCTGCTATGTACTGAACGATGACACTGATACAGAGACCCTCTAATGTCTGTCCATATTGTCACAGCCCCTAGAGCAGGGCATGGCCAGGCGCAAGCGCTCCTGTACATTCTTGAACAATATTCCTGAGAGCTAGTAAAAGGTGTGCTTCTCCTTATCTCCTATGCACTGCCAGTGAGTAGCTTCAGGGGATGCTTGACTTCCCTGTAGTCTATGCCCCTTCAACTGAAAGATGCAAATCTCCTTTTACTCCCTTTTTCTGAGTGGTCATAAGTTTGAATAATATAGTATCCATGTACTCATAAACCTTGTGAATTATATAACTTTTGTATCAATGTAATCATAAGCTTTGTATAACTTCGTATAACTTTTGAGTAATGCATGAAGTCTTGGGCCCTTGAGTCTTCAAGCACGCTTGATCGCTGCTTCTGTCAGGCCCTACTGATAAAAGCCATGAGATACCTCTGATACCTGGCACCAGGAAGTCTGGACTGAAAAATGTCACTATCAATAAATGTGGCTGAAACTCAAGTTCTATACAATGCTCTGCTGGTCACGTGGCTAATGTATAGGTACTAACAATCCTGGACTATAAAAGTGAACTGTAAAATCCTAGAGGGTGAGCAGAACCATTTTAGGAAGACCTCGAGTCTGACTCTGCTCCCTGAATTTGAACTCAGAAATAAACTTTTCTACCAGTTCCCTGCCCCTTTGATTTACTGGTATCAAGGGCAGCAACTGAGCGGAACTTGAACCATACAGCGCCCCCACCATCACATTCATATCTTGAAGCTTGAAGCTCAAACTCCCAATGCAATGATATTGGGAGATACGGCCTTTAAAGATACAAAGTTTAGATGAGGATGTGAGGGTGGAGCCCTCATGATGAAATCAGTGCCCTTTTTAAAAAAAAAAGACACCAGAGAGTTCTCTCTCTTTCTCTCTCATTTGTGTATGCACTCCTGCAAACACACAGAGGAAAGGCCATGTGTGGACACAGCAATAAAGCTGTCATGTGCAAGCCCAGAAGAAAGATCTCACAAGCAACCACACTGGCTGACACCTTGACCTTGGACTTCTCAGCCTCCAAAATGTAAGAAATAAATTTCTGTTGTTTAACTTACCTGGTCATGGTACTTCATTATAGCAGCCTAAGAAGACTAATACACACTTGTTTTCTTGGAGGGTGGGAACAGGAATGGGGGCATAAAAACCCATCTGACCACGTGAAGCAGCATATCCTTTTTTCCCTTTGAGCATAACATCCCTGGGTGGTCACAAAGGGAACATCTAATATCAACGTGCAAGTCAAAAAATAGAAATTAGAGAGTTTATGTCAGAAGATACAGCTCGCAAGAAATCCCCAGTGCCAAACTTTGTAGGTGCCGTAGAAACATTTGCTATTATTATTTTGTTAAGTACACTATGCATGCAATGTTGTATCAGCATCATTTTAGGGTAGTGAAGAATCAGGAGGGTGATTGGCAGAATGACGCAGTGAGGAAAAGAGTCATCATCATACAAAGACGCTCAGACATGTAGCAGAAACTGAGAATTCAGTACATGCAGGATATCAGAGTCTGAGGCCATTAAGCACAAAAGAAGCCCCCCACCC
The DNA here is from genome assembly GCA_027257055.1 of Cephalopachus bancanus. Lineage (NCBI taxonomy): Eukaryota > Metazoa > Chordata > Mammalia > Primates > Tarsiidae > Cephalopachus > Cephalopachus bancanus. The sequence continues at coordinate 5,687 of JAPVLO010001702.1, read as the reverse complement.
CACTCCACCTTGCTTCCCTCATATGCGGTTGTTCTTTCCAAAAACCATCTGGAGACATTGAGAGGGATACTGGGTTTTATCATCATTCATGAGGTAAGATTTAAAGAAATTATTTGTTATAATTTAAAGAATAAGAAAGGACCAGAACTGTCAGGGACTTCTAATCGGGTATCATCTGGTCACACCAGTTGACTGCTAAGGTTGTCCTCTCCAGAGTATGGATGTGGGTCTTTTTAAACTTTTACAACAGAGAGAAAGATGAGAAACTTAAAAGCACAGAAAAAACAGAGAGAGCCTGTTTTAGAACTAGCTAGCAAGGGACTCAGAAAAGAGGCTGTGAGGAGAGGCCTGATCCCATTGACTATGGATCAGAGAACTTTATCTGATCACTTGTATCATCATAACTTCTTTAAAATAGCTAGCAATAAGAAGCTTAAAATAAAAGCTTGATTCGGGGACTCTGTGGAATACAAAGATATTTTATATTATTCCATAAACCACCTTAAGACTAAGTCCCACAAAAAGAGTAGCTTCTGGAGGATTGAAAAATAAGAAGAAATCTAAGGATATGGAAATAAAGAAAAGTAGTGAGCAGATACGTGTCATCAATGTTTTTTGTTTTGTTTTGTTTTTTGAGCTGGAGTCTCACTCTGTCACCCAGGCTGGAGTGCAATGGCACGCTCCCAGCCACCACAGCCTCGACCTGCTGGGCTCAGGCGATCCTTCCACCTCAGCCTTCCAAGTAGCTGGAACTACAGGCACGCGCTACCATACCCAGCTAATTTTGTGATTTATTGTAGAGACAAGGTCTCACCAAGTTGCCCAGGCTGAACCCCTGGGCTCAGGCAGTCCTCTCACCTGGGCCTCCCAAAGTGCTGGGATGACAGGCTTGAACCACCGCTCCCAGCCTCATCAATGTATTAACAGGGCTAGGAGATTTATTAGCAGGAGGCCTTGGAGTTCCACAGCCACCCTGGAGTGGAGAAAGGGGGTAAAATAACATCTGGATTGTCTCAGTGTGACATTTTCAGTGTTCTTTGTAGCTAAGCTCAGAGAAAAACATTCAGCTGATAAAGAAGCAACCAAAATGAGCTTTGGAAATAATGCAAGCATAAAGCAAGGCAAAGTATCTGCCCATCATGATAAGAATGGCAACAATAAAAGAAATAATACTTATTGCTATTATTTTGTTTACTATTACTATTTATTTGGCATCTACTACATGCCGGGTACTTCATAATTCACCCAAAACAACCCTACAAAATAACACTATTATTCCCATACAAGAAATGTAATGTTTTAATAAATTTGTAAGTTAAAATAAATATGTAAGTTAATACATGACTTAACCTAGTTCATAACTAGTAAATTTAAAGGCTTGGAATTAATTCCAGGGTTTTATGCTCCAAGGGGTGAGTCTTCCACTGTATCACCAGAATTAGCTTGCATGAATTAAAACAAAATTTTTAAAAAGTAATTTTTCGGTCATTTGTTAGATAGTTATTAGAACATTGTTCTTGTCATCATGCTTAGAGGGAAAAAATAGATAAACTAGAAAAGGTCTAGAGTAAATTAAAATATGAGTCATAAGGATGAAGTAGTATTTTATAATGCATGTTTCAATAAAGTATGCTTAACTCAGAGAACACAAACCCAACATCAGATGATGTTCATGACAGATAATCACCATTAGGATTTTATGTCTATAGAAAATTGAATGAGAGAAAAGTCAGAGAGAAGAAATTGTAAGAGAGGGGTGGGGCTTTAAAATGTTCTAACTGGCAAGAGGCTACAGGTTTTTACATTATGAGGTTCAGTGAAGACCTGATCTTAACAGGAAGCACCAGAGAATGACAAGGTCAAGTTACGAATAGACACAAGTTCTTCCCTTCCCTTCATTTATGTCCTTGCAATATTGTGACAGTGCCGATCCTCCCATGAAGACATTATGGGGTCTATTTCCTTACCCCTTGAATCTGGGTTGGTTGTCTATGTAATTTGCTTTAGCCAATGGGGCATTAGTGCATGGTACTCAGCAGAGATTTGAAAAGCATTTGCAAATTGAAGGAGAACAAATGCCAGATACATGTCCAAGGCCATCTGAACTCATATGTGGACTATGGGAGGGAAGAGCTGAGTAGAACCAGACCAGAAGAATCCACCTTAGGACCACACAGAACTGTGAACAAAATCAAATGCTGGGGTTGTCTGCAGTCACCAAGTTTCAAGGGGTTTGTTACACAGCTAAAGCTACTCGGTTCAAGTGGCAAAACTCGAAAGTGACAGGTTAAATGGATGGAATGTGTACTTCCGGAAGTGGCTAATTTGTTCTGTGATCTGAGAGTTTTTGTCCACCACCTGTCTGAAGATAGAGAAGCCATTTATTTAGGAACTAAAATGTCTTTCTGTGTAGGTCACCTAGTCCAACCTGGTCAATGTACATATGAGAAAGGGGAAATCAAGAGAGGAGGATGTGACTCGCCCAAGGCCACAGTGAGTTCCTGATCAAACCAAGTCAGGCCCTTCAATCCCTCGTCTCAGACACTTTACTTACTGTCTTAGGATCTTGAGCAGTTCTGGGATTCTATGACTCTGTGACTCTATGGTTCTATAATTCCAAGACAAACCACAGCAAGGCCAGTGTTCCAGACAGCTGGGTACAGGAAAAGAACATAGTATGACTGAAGAACCAACTAAATTATTTTCTTTAATTTCAAAATATCAACTTCACCATCATGGATTCAAGCGCTGCACACAGTCCTGTGTTTCTGGTATTTCCTCCGGAGATCATAGCTCCAGAAGTTTCAGCAACAGAACTTTCAGCCAAAACCTATGGGACTCAAAACCCCTTGCAAAAATTTTTTACTACAAAAATGAGAATCTTCGGGGTAAGATTTGTCCTTATGTATATTCTACTGAGGCAGGAAAAAAAGATTTTGAAAACTACCTGTTGGCACATGTGTTGAGATAGAAGCCAATTCCAACTTTGATTTCTATTGAATTCAGGAAGTATGGATAACATTTCTATACCATTTATGTACAAGATTCTGTAGAGAGAAAAATATAAGACAAGTAAGCCAAGGTCCTTAAGTTCTTAAAGGTCACAATCCCCAAACTGACCAGCTATGAGATTTGACAAGTCAAGTTTAGAGGGGAAAAAAACAAAACAAAACAGAAGTCAATAAGTCAGACTCTATATCCTAGATTATTGCATTCTAAAGTTTTCTATTTCCCCAATAAAAATAACAGAATTCATAGTTGACAGCATAACATGGTGCTTTTATCTATGGTGTTTTTGTAGGAATATTTTCTTAATACCATAAGTGCTCATCTCTCCATTGATTCATTGACCTAGTCCATAAATATTAATTTTATTTTATTTACCAATTCGTCCTTAAGACAATGTGAATGAATATGAAGTATTAGTGGAACATTCAAGTGAAGATATTTGACAAGAACTAAAAATGTGGCTCTGGTCTTGACAGAAAAAGGTATCATTTAGGACTCACCAACTTAAAAGGGATAGTTCCTACTCAGTAAATGAGATTACTCAGACTGAGTAAGTGGACTGAGAATAAAGGAGAGCAGATTGTACACTTGTTATACCTTGAATAATTTGCATTTTTTGTATCATTCTCATCAGTCTTCCCTAGAATTATTTGTCAAACCTCTGCTCAGTGTTGCAAAGCACCACAAGTGTGGCACAGGGGAGGGAGAGAAAACATAAACAGAAGAGACAAGAGGTGCTTTGGGCCTGGCATGGGGCGTGTGACCATATCTCTACAGACTCAGAAGACTGGTCATCTGCAGAAGGGTTTTTCAGACAGTCCATATCTGCTAGAGGCCCAGCGGGTACAATGATTTAGAATTCAGTGCTTCTCAAACTTTATAATCTATACGCTAAAGAGTTGAAGAGCTTATTCAGACCCAGATTTCTCAGCCTAACCTGGAGATTCTGTTCAGAAAGTATGGGATAGGGCCTGATAGTCTGCATTTCTAGCTCCCAGGTGATCCTAATGTTGCCAGGACCACATTTTCAGGACCAGGGATTTAGATGGTGTTTACCTACCAGATAGAGTGACTAAGAAAGTACCCGGAGAATTACAAATGGACTTTTATTACCCTTCCCCTACTTACAATAAAGGGTAACTGCCAAATTATTTCAACTAAAAGAAGGTCACCTAAAGAGAACAAAACTCACCACTTTGCTTTTCCTCATCATGACTTTTTCCTCTATTTACAGGCTATCCAGATCCTGCTTGGAATTATGAACTTTTCTTTTTGGAATTGTTTTCCTTTTCACCTTGGTAGAACCATATCTAAGGTTCCCCTTTATATTTACTTCAGGATATCCATTCTGGGGCTCTGTTTTGGTGAGTATGGCCAATCAATTTCAATTTGAAGCCAGGCCAACCCAGGATGTTAGGGAATTCTTAGTTATAAAGTAAGCTAGATTCAGTTGTGTCATATACCTTGAAGAGTCCAAAAACCTTGTGGAAATTATGTGCCCATTAATTCATCAAAGTTACTAATATTCCATCATTGGGTCTTGAAGTTGTTCTTTTGGGAGTATTTTTCCAGGTCTTGAAACTGTTTATAATATGGTTACTCATTCTCTCAAGAAATATACTACTGTAAGCCAGATACACAGAGCAAAGCAATGAGGTCCTAAAGGTTAGTAAGACACAAGCCCTTCCTTCAAAGGACTCTCAGTCTAGCAAGAATGAATACATGTAAACAGGTCATTCCAAGGCAGTGTGATAAATGATATCACAGAGGTGCAGGAAGTACTACCTAAGCACAAACAAAGGAATAATTTACTCTTTAAAGAAGTGGAGAAGTGGGGAGAGTTTCTCAGAAGTACATTTTCAGCTGCCCAGAGGTATTTATTTAATTACACTTAATCCCATTCAACAAACATGAATTTAGCACCTAATTTTGCGATAGAGCATGGGCAGGGGTATGGATTAAGAAAAAAAGTAGTCTCTAGTCTCAAGGTCTCAGTCAAATGAATCGTCAGACAGTTACCCCAGGGTGTGATGAGGAAGGACAGAGGACAGAGGCGGCTTCCACAGGAACGGCCCAGGCAAGACAGGGGGAACGCTGCCTAAAGACATTTCCCACTTGGCCGAAGTTTGAGGGGGTAAGGACACACACGAAGGATGGGAGTAGGGGATGCCGAGGTGTAGGGGGTAGGGATGTCTCGTGGCGAGCCAAGGGAGAAATACAAGTAAAGGCTGAGGTATGAGAGAGTATTTTCTGCAAACTACAAGAGTTCAGCACAAGTAGAACAAGATGGGGCAGGAGAAATATCCATGAAGCTGCTGGAAATTTAAAAACAGATGTGTTGTCATCAGATTTAAAATTTTCATTTTTCAGTGATGCTAACACATCTGACTCACCTCCAAGAAGTTTTGGAGGATTTTTAAGAATTAGCTGCGCCCCCATCTCTTGTTCCCGTCAAAGAAAATACACTGGATTGTGGTAAGATGAAACCCACTCTTGATGGTTGTCAACTGACCTGACATCAATGTAACATGATATCAAAACTGAGTCCACAATAGCAACACAAGGAAGACGAATGAGCAAACTAAAGCCCAGCATGGTTAAAAACATTTTCAAGTTCAAATAAATAGTTAAGGCTACAGCAGATTTCCAGTCTAGCGTTCTGTCCGCTATGCATTCGT